>VYXD01010644.1:654158-679148 GCA_013397195.1 Hylia prasina
AGCCAGCGCCCCGGGTCTCCCCCGCTGCCCCCCCGCCGCCGGCGCTGGTCTGGTGAGTAGCGCGGCGGCACCCGCAGCCCCGAGGGGCGGGCGGGGAGGCGCTGGGTGGGACAGGACGGAATACATGGGAGGGATGGACGGGAGGCACCGCGGGCGGCGGTCGTGCGGGTGCAGCGGAGCTCGGGCCGCGCGGCTCCCGGCTGGGCGCTGCTTCTGCCGGGGACGCCGCTTCGCCGCCCGCTCAGCGCTCTGGGCAGGACAGATCGCGGCGATTCAAAAAGCTTTCCCTCCCTTTTCGATCTGCGGCCAGAGGGATCCTCTAATGACGCCCTAATTAAGCGTCTTGCAAGCTGGGGCGGCTTTTAAATCCCCAGCTTGCTGACGGATCCCGTTTAGAGCCCTGCCTACGAGCCGTCGAGCATCCTCCCGGGACGACTCAAATTTCCCGCTCGTGCCGCGGCGATCCGGCGGTGCCCTCCGGGATGGCGGGCGGGAGGGCGCGGAGGGGCGGCCCGCGGGGCTCTGAACGTGCCACCGTGCTATTTTCCAGGTTCCTGCTTCTTTCCGAAGATGTGCGACGACGAGGAAACCACCGCACTGGTGTGCGACAATGGCTCAGGGCTGGTCAAAGCGGGCTTTGCCGGAGACGATGCCCCCAGGGCCGTTTTCCCGTCCATCGTCGGTCGCCCGAGGCACCAGGTAAATTCAGAGGCAGGACCGAGGCAGGACGGAGCATCGCCCTCTCTCTAGGCGTCGTCTCCACTTTCCTTTTCCCTCAGTTCTTCTGCCCTGTCCCAAATACCCTGCCCTCTCGTCTGCTCACCTCTTGCGATGGTACTGGTGATTCATTCCCGGGTCTGGCCAGTGTTTCTTTAGCTTCCCTGTTTGGCTGTCCCATACCTCCTTTTTCTCCTACAATCTCCTTGGTAAAAAGTTCATAATTCCTTTTATTATTTTTTTTTATGAAAACATTTTCAATTTGTATTTTTTTATCATGGATAAATTACTGCTGAGGCTGCATAGTAATATGAAGTATCTTCGATCCCTAGAATGCTAATTTTCCTCTGTGTTTTCCTGTTTACAAACTCCTTTTCCTGCTCATGATATTGTGCAGTTTACTTTCAGTCAAATTTTTGGACCAGAAAGAAACAATTGAAAATAAGAGGTGTCTTATAAATGGGAGAAAATCCATTCATCTCATGGAAGGAAAAAAGGTTTTATGAAAACACCTCAGATTCTGCCGACATAATATATTAATAATGTTAAATTTATTTTCCCGCAGCCTTTCAGGGGTGTGACTGCTTGTACCTTCCTTGAAAATAACATAGCTGGAATTGCAGAATCATAGAATATCCTGGCTTGGAAGAGCCCAACAAGGATCATCAAAGTCCAATTCCTGGCCCTGCATGGGACAACCCTGGGAGTCACACCCTATGCCTGAGACAGTTGTCCAAATTCTTCTTGAGCTCTGTCAGGGTTGGTGCTGTGGCCACTTCCCTGGGGAGCCTGTTCCAGTGCCCAGCCATCCTCTGGGTGAAACACCTTTTTCTAATATCCAGCCTAAACCTCCCCTCACTCAGCTTCAGGCCAGTTGTCTGTGATGCAGTTGTTTGGGCTCTGAGATGTTGTCTTCCTCAAATAATGCTTTTCTGTGTTTTCTTCTCTTAGGGTGTAATGGTTGGTATGGGTCAAAAAGATTCCTATGTGGGTGATGAAGCTCAGAGTAAAAGAGGTATCCTTACTTTGAAATATCCAATTGAACACGGCATCATCACCAACTGGGATGATATGGAAAAGATATGGCACCACACTTTCTACAATGAACTCCGTGTGGCCCCTGAGGAACACCCTACTTTGCTCACAGAAGCCCCCTTGAACCCTAAAGCTAATCGTGAAAAGATGACCCAGATAATGTTTGAAACCTTTAACGTACCTGCTATGTATGTGGCAATCCAGGCTGTCCTGTCCCTGTATGCTTCTGGTCGTACAACAGGTAAAATAAACAAATAAACACCATTTAGATTATATCTCCTTTCAGGAACTCCCTTTCCTTTCCATTCCAAATAGGAAAACGCACCATAGCTTATTCAATTTACAGAGAAATAGGTGTTTTTAGTTTATAGCAATAAATGATAACAGTAGCATAAAAGCCAGCACAAAATAGATCCACATTGTTCTTTCCACAGACAATTTCCATTGCTTTTGGAGGGGCACCATGGAACTGACTGTGCCACTGATGGTTGTGGTGCAAATGAGGAGACATTCCTGTAGGGATACTGCAGTTATAAAAGTGTTACACCAGCTTAAGGGTTTAAACTGGACCAAAAGACACTCATTATCAGATCAAGACAGTCACTATTGCAAATATTCTTGCTGCTCAGTAGAGTAGAGGTGGAAGGCTGATCTTATGGATTGTAAAATATGTATGGAACAACTGATCTGTGGGAAAATTCACACCCCACAGGAATGTCCAGGCAAGCAAAGGCAGAAAGAATTAGAAAGATCTTTGTGACTGAAAAAGAATTATGCTACTGTATATTGCCTTTAAAATCCATTTTGTTCTGTTTCTTGCTACTTCCTGTGTGTAAGGGCTCTAAGCATTTTCTAGGTGATTCCAGCTGCTCTCTGCCATTTCTCTCCCAGGTATCGTTCTTGATTCTGGAGATGGTGTCACCCACAATGTACCTATCTATGAAGGGTATGCTTTGCCTCATGCTATCATGCGTCTGGATCTGGCTGGCAGGGATCTGACTGACTACCTCATGAAGATCCTCACGGAGCGTGGCTACTCCTTTGTGACAACAGGTCAGTCCGTCTGCTTTTCTGTGCTGTGAAAATCCTCACATCTCTTGGCTGATCATCTTCTCTAGTATTGTGCTTATCCAAAGCTTGATTTGATTCTCCTGTACCTGCAGCCGAACGTGAGATTGTTCGTGACATCAAGGAGAAATTGTGCTATGTTGCACTGGACTTTGAGAATGAAATGGCCACTGCTGCCTCTTCCTCCTCTCTGGAAAAGAGCTATGAATTGCCTGATGGTCAAGTGATCACAATTGGTAATGAACGTTTCCGCTGCCCTGAAACCTTATTCCAGCCATCCTTTATTGGTAAGTATTCCCAGGAAATTCTCCTTTCTGTAGGAGGTATGAATGAATCAGAAGATTTGGAAGGTGCCCCGCTCTTCTTCCTGCTTACCTAAAATGGGCACAAAATCAGACCTGATTGAATAATATTTTAGATCATTTGGTTCCTGTAAGGTGGACTTGATGTGAGCTCAGCTAGTAATTAGCTGAGTTCCGGGCTCTTGTTGTAAGTTTTAGATCAAGTTTTAGGGTCACCATTTTTTAATGGTAAAACATACAGTTACAATATCATCTTTAAGGAGTTGGACTCGATGATCCTTATGGGTCCCTTCTAACTCAAGACATTTTATGATTCTGTGTCACTGATGGCAAGAATAGCCTGCAGTGCTGTATTTGTAAGGCTTACACTTGAAACAGTATCTATTTCCACAAAGAAGTGTCAGAGAGGGGAAGGACATGGAGTGAAGGTGTGCGTATATTTATATGCACTGTAATTAACATTGCCATGGTCAAAATGGTAAGCCCTGCTGGTTGTGCGTGCAGCTGACGGATACAGCAAATGTTTATACTCTTAAATCCCAAGCAGTACATGCAGTTGTTCATCAGCTGACATCTTACTGTGGATCCAGTGTCAGCCCTTTCAGGAAGCACCTGTTAAAATTAACAAATTGGAATGCAACCCACAAACTCTTCTTGTTTCTTTTTTCTTACCATCAAGTACTAATATCTTATTCCGTGTCATGATTATGTCTTGCCTTGATGATTCTGAATAGTATATACTATATTTTGAGTAGACTGAAGAAGTTACTATTGTCTTCTTTAGTTCTACTTCAACTATTTTTATTCATTTGCTGTCTTTACTACATCCAACTAATGCTTTTAGTGAGACTGACATAAACTTGTACTCACATTTTCTGTTCTTGATACCCTTCATCCATTGCCTTCTTCCATATACTAAATGAATTTATCTTGTGTGTCTACTTGTTCTCTTACTGTATATTTGGAGTCCCTTGCCTTTTTGCATGCATTATGAGTCTTACCTTTTCTAACAAATCATGTTCACTTCCTAAGTTAGTTTTGCAATTCTATATTTTTATGTTTTTCTGTAACACTTTATCATCAGGAAGCATTTTACAAGAGAAGGGCTATAGAAGTTCATATTCATGATGATGAGAAATGCCACAGTTTTGTTTCATGGAGACTTCTTGTATAATTCACTGGCCTGCTGTCTTTTTTTCCTCGAGGTATGGAATCTGCTGGTATCCATGAAACTACCTATAACAGCATCATGAAGTGTGACATTGATATCCGTAAGGACCTCTATGCTAACAACGTCCTCTCAGGTGGTACAACAATGTATCCTGGCATTGCTGATCGAATGCAGAAAGAAATCACTGCTCTTGCTCCTAGCACTATGAAGATCAAGGTAAGGAATTTGTGTTATAAAATGTGGATAAAGATGGAGGCAATGTCCGCTTCATTAAACTGGGATATAGGAACAACTCAAAAATGAGATCAACAGCTGATGGACAGACAAGCAGAAATTCCATTTAATTAGAGTAATTCTGTTGATTAGAAGCAAGTGTTAGAAAAGAAGAAAATATGATTACAGATTTTTTTAATGCATTGCATGTATTGTAAGAGCTGCTGAAGATCAATACCATTATAGAAAAGTTCTTTACTTGCTTAAGGAAATACCTAGTGTCATGTTGCATTGACAATATGGATCCATTGCTCAGAAATGAGGATTCTGTTGCTTTTCTTTCTCCTAGATCATTGCCCCTCCTGAACGCAAGTACTCTGTCTGGATCGGTGGCTCCATTCTAGCATCTCTGTCCACCTTCCAGCAAATGTGGATCAGTAAACAGGAGTATGATGAAGCTGGTCCATCCATTGTACACCGCAAGTGCTTCTAAGCACTTCCCCCCTCAATTTACTTCCCACTCAGGATGACGACAATATGCTTCTTGGAGTCTTCTGGCAAACCTTCCCGAACTCTTCAGTCATTGTACAGTTTGTTTACACACCCGTGCAATTTATTTGTGCTTCTAATATTTATTGCTTTATAAATAAATGAGATCTGGGACTTGCAACCTACAAATTATTGTCTTTTGTTTTATTTTAAGTATTTTTTTGGTCAGAAAAATGAAACTTAATCCCTGGGATTTGGAAACTCCTATAAGACCTATGAATACTTTTACTGCATCCATGTCCTAACTGGTCATGGTTTTCTATTAGTAAGAATTTACGCTTTATAGTTTTAATTTTGAATCTTGGAACAAAAGAAGCAATATATTTCAAGGCTTATAGAGAAAAAGCCTTAGGGTACACCCAATAAGTGGAACAAGTGAAAGAAAACCTCTCATACTCATTCAGTTTAGAAAAAGTCTTCTATCACATTTATTGTAACCCAGACATTTTAATATTCATTTATTAAAAGCCAAAGCTTCTGTAAAAGAATTATGTTAATACATTTAGAATGTGACTTTTAAATAATTAGCTCAGTCCTAAAGAGTCATGCAATTGTTTTCCATGGGCTATAAATATTTATGACAAAACATTAATTGAAACTGACAGCTTACTCATCTTCCCTTGTCTCTTCAAAGCCAGAGATAAAGCGAAGTCTTTATTGTCGTAATGCACAAGAATCAAACTTCTGCTGTATAAACCTGAAATTGTTACAATCACAACTATTTTCACATCATCATTCATATGTCTTAGGCAATTTTTAATCCTTAATCTTTGCTATCCTTTCTTGCTATTTGACCTAGATACTGCAATCATAAACTGCACACTTTCCATGGGCGTTTGTGTTCCTTACCAAGACTTCTTATAACTGGGTTCTTTGACCTTTTTTCCAAAAAGTAGTAACTAAAAAGGGAAGTACAGAATGATCTGGGACATTTTCCTAAAAGTAATGGAACGAGTCAGTGTCATAGTTTGAACTATATACAGACTAGAATACACCTAAGTTTGATTAGGAAATCAGTTAAAACATGAATCAAACTGTTGTATGTAGTTAGCTGAGTTTCATTGGAGCTGTTTGAAAAGATAAGACTTTATGCTAATTAAAAAAAATAGTTTACACATTTGTTGGGAAGCCTATTCTTTGCTTTTATTTTCTAAAATGCATTAAAATAGTCATTAAATGTGATCTGTAATTATATAGAACCAATTTTACTCTTTCAAAAATGTGAAGATATAGTTAATGTTTGTCCCAAATATACTTATCATTTTACTTGGGGATCACTGTAATTTCCTACCATCCCTCTGGAGTTGAAATATTAAAATATTTCTAAATATTTTGGGGGTTGGGCAGAGAAGTTGGATGGAATTGTCAAATATAAAAAAAAAATTTAAACATATATATAACATGTAAAACATTTTGCAATTTAGACATTAATTTAAATATTTTAGGCACACATAAAAATGAAATTTTAGCAGTATGAAAATTTAAACATAAATGTGAAATACTCATTCTATTTCTACACAGAGTATTACAGAAATGTTGCTGCAAATAGACCTTTTCATAATAAAATATAATTTCATTAACCTGTGAATTTGTTAAGGCAAAGTCAACAGCCTCCACTGTTCTCAAGAATGTTCCCACAGAAGGTAAGTATTCTGAAATTCACACCATGGAGAAATTCTGCATGTCTTGAACATATGGGAACTCTTCCAGATATCTGACCAACCCAGATGTTTGCCAATGACTTTTGTATAGCATTCTTTAGAACCATTACACTTTTTTCACTTGACTTGCTTGCTAATTTGAAAGATTTGGCTGGGCAGAAAGGTTATCTCAGGTATTACTGTGAATTAATAGGGTAACCCTGGACATAAATTGCAACTAATTGGAGCTTAAAATGTTAAGCAGGTATGCGAAGGGCGTGCTAAGTCAGCCCTAGTGGCTGCCTGCCTTGACTGACAGGTCAGGAATGGCAGGCAACTGTTGGCACCACAATCACAGCTCTGATCAGGGATTCACTGCTGAGCGTGTGGGTATGAGCAGGGAATTGAAGGAAGCCACTGATTACAGGACTGATGGAAAAATTCCTTCCACAGACATTTTGGGGTTTGCAATTCACAGTTTGTGGAAATGGATATGAGCAGCAGGGATTGTACAAAATAGTCACATGCTTGCATATAGGTAGGACAGGACTAAAAAAAGTATTAAATGCCTTACCCTTTTCCTCTTCTTGCAGCATTTTTCCAGACGCATTGATTTTTAGTGCAATAGTCCCAAATTTGGCCATTGAAAATGATGTATTCCCACTCAACACAGTGAAAACTAGTAATTCATTTATATGGGAATTATAATAACTATTTCTGGAAGTACAACTAGAACTAATTTGATTGAGAGGAATTTGAATATTAAGTCACATAATCTAAGATTCAAAATACTGATAAGACAGGCGACTATTAACTTTGCCTTCTGTTTACATTTTATAAGACTTAATGTGTTATACATTTTGCATGCAAAATGAAGATGGTGGGATTGGATGCAGAAACTAACTGCAGAGCACATATATGATAGGTAAAACTATTTTGGATATTACCTTGAAAAAGGTAGATTAAAAAATATCTGTATCCAAACCCTGTAGTGGTCAACAATCCACTTCTGAAACTCCTCAGCTAATGAAGACACTGACATTAATTTGAAGACTAAAGTAGCACAGCTAACCTTCACTGCTTTTGATGAGATGCTCTTTCAATGGAAGAACGAGAATTCGTGTTTAGCCAAATTATAGATTCAACACACACATTTTGACAAGCAGTGTGAATATGTGGCAAAAGGTCTGTCTGCCACACTGAAGGGCGTCTGGTTACTTGACTTTGCACCTCCTGACTGCTTTGTATGTAAAATGGAGTGGAAGGAATTCTGTGGAAGTCAGTCTGATGTGATTTTTAAGCTACATAAAAAAGCTTTATTCAGTAAGAAGAGCTAAATAGTATTAAGAAATACTAACATACTTCAGTAAGAGTTGAGACAAAATCTTATTGCCTGTTCTGGCAGCCAGAACAAACACTGCCCAGTACTAATGCTTTTGACTGAAGGGCATTGAGGTATTACCACTGTTGGCTGACCCTCAGATCTTAGACAAAACTTTCCTTGTAGACTGACAAGCTTTTTGGCATTTGAGTAGTATTGAGAATGGTGATCAAAACACAGTGCTTTCAATATCTATATTAAGTATGTGGTCAGGGTCTGAAAACACTGTGATTCTGCTTAAAAAGATGGATTTTTTTTTTACAGGAAGTAAGGAGATGTTTCAGAACTCATTTGTTTGTGCTTAAAGTTCCCATAAAAAATTGCTAGCAGAATCATATTTGATAGAGTTGTCTGCTTTGTACTAATCTTCTCTTAAAAGGCTGTTTTAGCTAAAGCTTTAAGAAAGTTAGCCGGAGGGAAAGCACTAATATGAAAATTTTTGTCTTGAATAATTGAATTCTGTAGAGTGATAATTTTTTTAATACAGAGTGAGAGGGTTTTATACTTAGAAATTGTTATGTGACTCTAAATATATGTGACAGCCAGATTAATCTACAATACTAACGCTAAAATAGAAAAAAAATTGATAAAACCCTGCTGGTTGGATAACTATATATGAGGTCTGGGCAGAGATTGGTGCTTGCTTCCAATAACAGCTGAACCCTGTCCTACCCTGAAGCAATCTGTGGCAGAGGTCTCTGTCATTAGCAAGACACAAGAAAGGCTCTCCTAGAGAGAGTAAATTGAATGATTAGTAAATCTCACTCATTACACTTCAGAAAGAAGAAATTCAGGCAGTTAATAAACTACCAATTACCTTTGTTTTTTATTCTGAGGATGGCTACAATTGTAAAAAGTAAGCAATCAGAAATGTTAATTATTGGAAGAATGTTATAATGCTGTTATATATTTAAAGGATGGATTTAATTTATGATTAAGCTGTCCTGTGTGAATAATACTGGATGAAATTAACATAGTAGGTATTAGCACAAATTAATATATCTAATGACAATTTTATGTTTCATCATAAAGGTGGAACTCACAAACTGCTATATGTGTTGTCTACCAAATACAGGGTAGTATGCTCTTGTGGAGGAGATGAACTGTATTTTAGAAACATTTTTTAACCAGGAGAGATATATTCATACAGAGGAAAAAGTGGATGAGGCAGAGCTTAAAGCTTTATTGAGATAGATTTGTATAACATGTAAATGATATAATAACTCTGGGAAGGTACCAAACAAGATGAAGGTAGAAAGGGCTTAAAGATTAGTTCAGAGTCTCTAAGCCCCTCAGGTTTAGATAGGGTGATTAACATTATCATTGACATTATCGTTGTCACTGATAATGAGGACTACATGAGCTTTCTTTCCAAAGGATCCCAAATGCCTTAAGGAGTTGCATTGCGGCTTCTGGACATGCTTTTGTAAAAAGGTGGTGCTCAAAGGGAAATCAAGGAGCTCCTGAATGTTAGAGAGGGCCTCCAGCTCTCCTAGAGAGAGTGGAAAAGCAGCAGCACAGCAGCTCCTGCCACACAGGTATCCCCTGCCCACAGCTCTGCAGGGGTTGTGGCTGCCTCAGCTGAGACAGCAAACAGATGAGAAGTGTAGCTGGTTGCCTTCTGGGAAGGAAAGGGTCTGGGAGGCACGTCTTGCTGGGCCAGTACTTGTGGGGAGATCTTCCACAGCATCCAGAAGCACAGCGATTTTACAGTGTCTGCTATCAAGGAAAGAACCAACATTCAAGGAATACAAGCCATATCCTCATATTTATGTAATAGATGGGTTCTGACGCTAAATTTCACATTAAATGTTTATTATTATTATTATTTTGATTATATAAATTATTTTCAAGACACAGGCTTCTATCTTCAAAAATGGTCACTATTTTATATTAAAAAAGCCAAACCAACCCCCAAACCTAAAGAGAATAAGAATTATAAACCTTTAACAAGAAAATTGTCTACTTTGGGTCTGCGTGTATATGTGTGCTTACAATGCTCTGATTTTCTGATAAGTCAGAGGGGAGTTCTTGCAGAAATAGAAGTCTCAACAGATTTTAAGGACAAACCACTGAGCAAGTCATAAGGAAAAAAAAATTACTTCTTTAGCATGAATTATGTCTTGAATTTAGCACCTTAACTGAGTGATCCTTCCTTGTCAAGAAACACCACCTATAAGAAAATGCTGTTTTCCAGATAAATCAAGGCCATTCTGTATCTGTAACTTTACTTTGGGTAAAAGATTAAAAGGAATCATCTCCTTCCCAGTCTTCTCCTACAGGTTAATCAGCAGGCATCTTTCTTGTACTAAACTTATGACTTCATTATCTGATGTTATAGTTTGACAATTTGAGTAACTGATTATTGAAATTAAGGTCATTAACCAGTTGAGTTACTAATTCAGCGCTGGTTGTAAATTCATGTTCATTACCAGATTGTTCCCCTCATCATTAAAGCCCTGGACTCACAGCAGACAGCCTGTTTGGATATGCAGAAATGTGAAAAATACAATCTCTGGTTTTATTTTTACAAGTGCTTAATGATTTTTGATTCATATTTAAAAAGCCAAATGTACTTGCAGGGGTGAATATGTAGTAGCTATTTAATGTATAGCTTATTAAATGTCCCAATCCATTGTCAGATACTACAAAATGCTCAGATTTACCTCTAACTTGTAATAGAAGGTATTCTAAAAAACAGAAGCTTTCATATGTGATGCAATAATTTACAAAAATTGTCTTAGGCCTTACTAGTCTTAGTGGTGTGAAAATAATTTCAGATTTATTTTTAATTGAATTTGAGCTCTCCTGTGCAGCTCAGCTCTGTATGGCAACCAGACAAACTGCAGTAATGCAGCAGCTTCTGATCTTCTGCCCATACATTTTGGCAGTTAAATTGAATGGAATTTGAAAGAGACTTGCATGGAATTGATACCTTCACTGTACATAGGAAAATGAGTTATTATGCTATTGATGGTGATATTTTCTCTCTTACACTTATTTCTGGATTCTCCAAATTTTTTTTCTGTAATATATATACACACATACAGGCACACAGAAATATATTTATACATATTTGTACATATATATGCATACAAATGTTTTCCCTAAGCCTTCTCTTTAACTTTACCATGGAAGTGCATCCCTGACTTGGTAACAAGTTTCAGAGACCATGTCTGTACCATACAGCAAATGAGTACTCCTCTCTGGAGAATTAGAATAGTTGCAGTCGGAAAGGAAAATGCTTCTGGTCAGAAACATCACAGAGGTATTTTAGTAAGACAAAACTATGAATATTTTGCAGCCTTGTTCCTAAGACAGAAGTTAATTCCTGATTTATTTCTGTGCTCAGAGGAAAACCTCAGAACTTTGGAATTCTGAGATCAGAACTTAAGTGTTTTTAATGCCAATGTGAAATACTCTTTCTTTCGTACAATCTACAGTCAAAAAGTGCCACAGAGATAACATTTTCAGATGTAACCTAAATACATCATTTACTGCTGAAAGTGTAGAAAAAGGCCAGAGAAAACTTTTGCGACCTCTGATGTCACATTCTGCCTTTTAATGGCTGCAGCAAGAGTTTTGTAGACTTTTCCTTCTGATACTGTCATCTGTTGTCATCAAACTTTTTCTGCCATTTCATTTCAACTGAGATCATTAATTCTTGTCCATTGTATTGGCACCTAACAGAAATAGGAAACTACAGTCTGACTTTATTTTTGTAAATAAAAAGCACATGAAATCATCAGGAATAGTAAGTTGCTTTTTTTTTGCAAGAGATATACAGAGAGTTCCATTGCTTATACACAGCAAATATCTTGCCATTGAAAATGCTGTAGGCTATTTCTTGTATAAGAAATTATACAGAGATAGTGATTGTGCAATCTCCTAATAGGGTCATGCGGTGACAGAGGGACAGTGGGTGCTATTAAAAGCTTGACATTTATCACACACAGTGTTTAAATTTATCATGGAATTTGTGGCATTTGCCAATCTAAGTATAGAGAATGCCACAAATACCACAGAACAGATAAATACTGCTCTGCAAAACCCAACAAACTGCTGGTGGTTCTTTGCTAAACCTACAGCACTCTCCATTCTGGAAATGCATTGCAGGTGCTATTGGCTGAAATTTCTCAGAAAAAAGCAAAAAAATGTTTGCTATGCTTTTCCTTTATCTTCACTATTTAGGCTAAAAGGTTTTATGTATAGCAAATTTTTCTGTGTATCTGTCTGTAGCCTCCAGAGCAACGGAGTCCCTATCAAAGTTTACGTGTCCTAAAGCTAACAAAGAACAGATCATGGAGTAACATTTTGTGTTACAGTTTAGTGGTGATATTTAGGTAAAAAGTTGGATTTGATGACCTTGCTGGTGATTTCCAATCTTTACGATTCTATTATGCTATGGCACATCATTCACACAGACAAAATGTACATGAGTTTTATGAAATATTCCATTGAAAAATACATTATGTAACTTTTGATGAAGAACTGTGGAATTCCTGTTGGAAAAAATGACTTTCCTGCAGAAAGTTGTTATCTAGGACTATGGGCTTTAGAGCTCTGTCTAAATCCTGAAGGATAGAATCGATATAGTCAATCACACTGTAAACTTGCTCTAAAGAAACACACAAAAGTCAACATTATTTTCTTTGCAGTAACTGCAGAAAAGACATTAAGATAATATAGTGTTTAATGGCTATATTTTCTTCATCTAACAAAGCAGTTTTAATGGTTGGTGGTAGAGGAGATAAAGGCTTTGCCATTGTATAATGAGTTTAAGTTTATGGAGTCTAGGCACCCAAATCCAATTTGTACCTTGGAAGATACTGTTTCTTGACTTCTCTTTCCCAGGTTCACAGGGTGGGTATGAAATGGATGGCTGCTCTCAAGTCACACCAGCAGATGTAGTTCTGTCCCTGCTTAGCTGGAAGAGGTGTTGTGTTGCTAAAGCAACAATTCTCACGGGTGTAAATTGTGTAAATGGCATTTTGCTGCAGCTTAAGAAATTGAGGCAAAAAGTTGAAAGAATGTGTCCATAGTTGTGACCAAGTTTTTCATCTTTGGCAATGATCTGTGCTTGATTCCTAAATGGGATTCTAGCCTTGTAGGACAGACCTAAGACTAGAGTTAGATAATTTCCCTGCCATGCAGGTATTGAGACTGGCTATTTGATTATCCCTTAAGCTTTTGATGTATCTGGTTACAGCAGATGGCACTGAAGAGTATACAATGAAATTCCAGGGCTATCAACGAGACCTGTGTGTCACAAGTCACTCATGCTGTTAGTTCATGACATAAACTCTCCACATTCATTTGCTATTCTCTTCCAAATTCTTTCCAAACCACAATTTGCTTGGTGAAAGCAGTGGAGGGAAGTAGGATAGGGAAAGAGGGTACTGTATCCAACTTCAGCCATTTCTATAATGATTTAAAAGTTACACAGGTCATAGGTAAATTGACCCCTTGGAAAATCTCCTTAAGAGTCAAATGTGTTTTGCTTCAGAGAGTATTTCTTTGGAGGACTAGAACTTCAGATATAACTTAAATGCGGAACAAAGAGGCTGCACAATATTCTTAGGTGCATTAAAAAAAAAAAAGAAAAGAAAAAGGGACAAAATCTCAGGTAAGATAAATCTTGTTTTGAAGCTGATGATACTAGTAGGGCTGTCTAAAGTAGGTGAGGGTATGGCTATTTTCCAAAACAGTTTTTTTTTTTTCCCATGCTGTAAATCTCCAGCACACGCTTCCAATCAACCACTGAATATAGCAGCTAAAAAGAATCAAGTGGATATACCCTTTGTCTTTGTGAAAGGGCACTTTGTGTGGATATTTCAAACTCTGTGCTTCAATCTAGATTCTAGTGCAACCTGATGCATATCTCTGAATATGGTATTTTGACTTTCTGACTTCTGAGAAAATGATTTTCATAGTAAATATCATGTAAAAAATGCTTTTTGTTGTCTTAAGAAAGTAGGCAATAGCACCCAGTCACAGAAGACCACTTAGAATTTGGGCTCTATAATTCTTTAACTTTGCCTTTTCTGTGTGTATTGTGATTTGGTTTTCTTATGTACACATTCACTTAATTAAAAATAAAAATATTTTAACAAGTTAATTACAGCCATTGTAGCAGCATGCTTGATTTGTTTCAGAGGCAGCTGTGATAGGTCTCTGCAGGACAATCATCATGCCCTGTGAAGCAGGTATGTTGGCACCTCCTAGTTCTGGGAAGACTGTTTTTCCCTGCTGCTGGGAGAACAACAATTACATATCTTTAATTTAATTCTTTTTATATATACACTTGATATATTTCTCTGACCAGTCCTCCCAGTGAAAAGAAAGCATATCGTCTTATTTATGATGCCAAAATCAATGTATTTACATTATACTTCCTCCCACCCCGATCTTAAGAACTGAAGAAAATGCCATTATTGAGAAGGACTGATAGTAAGAAGGGGAAACTCAGACCCTGCTCCCTGTTGGAGAATGTTTCTACAATTACAGGGCAGGTAGGAGGCTTGCCACACAGCTTAGTTTATCTTGTTGGCCTCGTCTTTCAGAGTGAAACCTGTGGTGTTAAGTTGTATTTTCCATTCAACAGAAGCTGTGCCTACCCTGTGTGTATGACTCATCTGCCTGTCTAGTTGGTGTTCTTTGGATTAATTGATCTATCTTTGAGCTCATGTTTTCTCTCATGCCTTGTTTGTTTTTGTGGCAGTCATATTTGGATTTCACACATTTATTTTTGCTGTGCATTGTGCCATCAAGCCCAAGGTACAGTTTGCACTGACATTTCAGGTAGCGTGACTTTGGACTTTGATAACTAGTTGGTGTAATTAAACTAAATATGCTTCACAAGTATTTATTAAAACCCTGTGGGACTGGCTGTCATTTTTTTCTCTTCCCCATTGCACTAGCATCCCTGTGAGCCTTTTCCCTTTTTAATACAGTTTCTGTCCCAAGGCTGATCCTTCACACCAAGGAAATAGTGAAAATGATGAAATGTATCAAAAAGCACTAATGGAACAAAGAATACAAATAATTTATCCATGCTTTTTTTTCATATTACTGATTGAAATACATTTTAAACAGATGAAGGCTTGAAGTGTTAATCAGAAAATACTTGAATCGCTTTGCCTGATTTTTGTCCACTAAAACTGTAGGATGGATACTTATACAGTGAAATGAGGGCTGGAAATCAACTGATTTCTATTTCTTAAGATCAGGAGAGGGTCTGTTTTGAGAAAACGCTGGGGAGCTATGTCTCACCATGACATCCTGAAACTCCCATCTGAAAATTGTGTGCAATTTTCATCTATTTGAAGCGTTGAAAAATCTTAATTAAATCAAAAGCTTAGGAGCCCTAGTCCTTCTGGCTTTTTGATTCACTGTAACCCCTTTTTTCTTTTTAGGTAAAGAAAAATATCTGAGATGCAACAAGTCCTTCACAGATTCAGTCTTACAAGATTCTACCAAGAAGAATGTATTTCATCCTGCCTCTGTGCAGTAAATCAGGATGGGAAAAAGGAGAGTTACTGTCCCAGGTTAGGAGGTGTAACCTCCTTATGGCTTGAATACAGTCTGAATGACTCTCGTGTGTGAAATGAAGATATTCTCTGCAGGGTTATTGAAGAAAATATAGGTATTTTATTTCTTTTATTTTGTTCTGGCAGGTACGGACTACAGACACATACAGATATAAGAGATGCTTTAAAACCTGAAAACCCCCGCAAAAAACATAGATAAAGCCTGATGTAGTATTGGTAATACATCTTAGTAACTAATAAAAATCAATAGCTCTTAAAATTGTTTACAATATAAAATATTTATCCATTTGCATGTTAATATAAATATATGACATTCATACTCTGTTGCATCCTTTGAAGTTCAATTGACAAATATTTAAAAGACTCTCTGGTTCAGGCTCTGGTTTAGGTGTTTAGCCCTCAAGAGGTGTGAAATGTAGGGTGTGTAATGTAACCCTTTAACTTCCCTTGACCCTCAGCAAGGTGTAGAGCTGGGCAAGCACAAGAGGGAAACGTATCCAGGGATGACTCTAAGAGATGTTTGGTGGGCTGGTGGGGTGAGCCACCCTGCCCACCCCAGGGCCCAGCTCCTGGGAATGTTGTAGAAATCTGGATAGATTAATGGAAGATTCGTCTCTCCATGCTGTTTCCCACTTGTAAAACAGACACAGCTTTAGATTAATGAAATCATGGAGCAAGGTACTAGGACAAATTTTCTTTTTCATTTTTTGTCTATAAATCAATAATAGCTTGGTTAAGTTTATCAGAGGAAAACAATCCTCACGTTCTTGCAAGAAAGTGTGAAAGAGGTTGCAAACACTGCAGAGCAGAATTTCTAAATCTAAAATGCCAAGTAAATACTTGATTCAAATGAGGACAGATTTGCATAGGATGTACATAAATCAGTGCAGCCCTTGAGCAACTCTAACCTATGCAAGAAAATATGTGGGTTTCACTGTCATCTAGAAAAATAAGCTGTAACTTCCCATCTATAGCAACATTACACATAATGCTGATTTGTCTTTTTCTTAAAATCACAGAAATAAATCACACACATTTGCAGCTGTCCTAGAATGTTTTATGAATGACTGAATTTATCTTTTTCTCTTGTTGTGTCAGATTCCTGCATTCTAGTTAAAAGTACACCATCACTAAGAGATTCTGAAAATTATAGTTATGAGTTGAATATTTCATAACATGAAATTTTTTGCAAAATTTATAGGTAGGCGTTCAATTTCCTGTGGGATAAAAGAAACTGATAGTCTAAATTTGATTTTGCTCCATTTTGAAATGGAAGCATTACAAAAATTTAATTAAATACTCATCCTGGAAATCTTTTTCTTTAGGAAAGATTAACAAATGGTGTTATGAAAACAAAGCATGTTGCACAGCACTGAGCAGATGCTGTTTGTTAGTAACAGTTGTGGAACTCACAAAAATGCCAGTTTAAATTACCACCTGTGAAATTTCAGATGTGCATGATTGGGATGGGTCTGGGAAAGCATTCAGGGTCTATAAATTGGTAATTTCCAGTAAAAGTGTGTAACTCTGTATACTAGATTAAAGATTCTAGACTAAAAAAATGATACTACTGAATATTTATAAACTTACATTAATTTGAAAATAATTTTAAAAATATTTAATGAACTCCAAAAAATATGTCAGATTCTTTTCTCAAATCCATAACTATATATTCTTGTTCCATATGTACTCATGTCACTGAAAGCCAAATTCAATAGCTTTTACCTAGGATCTACCTGGGACAATCTAAAATCTTGTGGAATGTAAATATATTTTCTCCACAGAACCAATTTAATTCACTTCCGTGATCTCACAGAAAAGGATTCCTAGAGAATTCCTATGGATGGGTTTGCCTTTGCTTAATCCAGACTGTCCTCCTTAACACATTCCTCACGTGCACTATGGGGGACTTTATCCCCTTCTGTGGTAAGCAGGTTCTGACTGAGCAGGGTCAGCTCGAGGGGTGGAGCCTGTAGTGTTAACTAATCAGGTGTTAACTTATCAGGTGTTACATAATCAGTGTTAACTGATTTTCACTAAAATGTAAATCCCAATGTTTGAAAGTCCCACCACCCACTACTTTCAGTGTGGTTTTTAACACTCCATTGCACCATTCAATTTTCCCAGAGGCTGGTGCCTGATAGAGAATATGACACACCCAATCAATACTGTACTACCCAATCAATACTGTACTCTCTAGCCCAGCTGTCTATGAGGTTATTTTGAAAATGAGTCCAATTGTCCAGCTCAGTTCTTCCAGGAGTGCCATGTCTACACAGGACTTGCTTTTCAAGGTCCAGGATGGTGTTTTGGGCAGTAGCATGAGGCACAGGGCAGTCTCCAACCATCCTGTGGTAGCTTCTACCGTGGCCAGCACATAGGACTTCCCTTGGCTGGTTTGGAGAAGGGTGATGTAATCAATCTGCCACGCCTCCCCATACTTACATTTTTACTATTATCCCCCACACTGGGAGATACTGTCCATGCTTAAGTCCCCGCCTCAGTCGTGAGCCCATTTGGATGTTGCATCTCTTCCCTAATGACCTGAGGTGCCACAGGGCCACCAATCCAGAAATAATTCACCCTTATGTTGTCAGTCCAGATTCACCTGAAACACTTCAGTCTTGGCAGCCCAATCCACTTGTCCATTGTGGTGCTCTTCCATAGCCCAATTCTCAGGCACATCTGCATCTCATGATGTACTTTTACAGCCAACTTCTCTACCTGGGCAGCAATGTCTTGCCACAATTCAGTAGCCCAGAAGTGTGCTGCCAATTGGTCTTTTTCCCTCTGTCCAGCCACCCCCATAGAACATTTGCTACCATCCATGCCTCAGTGTAGAGCTGGAGCCCTGGCCATTTCTCTTGTTCAGTGATGTCCAAATACAGCTGGATGGCTTTCAGCTCTGCACCCTGACCTGATGCACCTTGCCTCTCAATAGTTTCTGTCTCACCACATAGAACTCCCCAGCCAGGACACACATGCATAAATACATACATCTGTGCAGCCATGAATATGTATTTATACCTTATATATCTGGAATAGAATTAATATCAAATATATTTCACCATTTTTTATTACAACTGTAGAATCTTTGAATGACAGAAGGATTAAAAACCCTCTGCATTTCTTACTGAGCTCCTGCTCTTTCACTCCCATTCACTGACATAGTTTACTTTCAAGTCAATTACTTGACTGCCCTAGTTATTTCAAGGGATTGTTTCAGCCTGGCTTCTGAAGGGAAGCTTTAATGTAAAGTGAATTCCCTTCTGTGGCTGGTGAGATGGGGAGGGAGAGGACAAGAGTGAGGGGCACTAGGAATAGTGAAGACATATGGTGGTGTAAAAATCAAAACAAAGGAAAAAAACTCTTCAGTAAATCACATCAAACTGAAAGCAGCTGGGAGTACAGAGATTCAGCTTTTGATTGAAGACAAATGTAGACAGGGCCGAGATAAGCAGTAGGTCTGAAAAAAGTGCTTGATGTAATGCATTCATGCTGAAACACTGAAGCATGGTTTCTCATAATTTTTCTTTTTTTTTTTGTGGAATAGGAAAAGCATCAAAACGTTGCCAGGAGTTCTAGTATAGAAGACTCTTTTCTTATTACTGGATCTTATTTTTCTGTTGTTCTAGATAGTCTGAAGCATTCAATAACTTTCTCATAATTCATACTCTGCAATAGGAAAATTGTTTATAACTATCTTCAAGGTTTTTAAATTCTGGCTCATCTAAAGCCAATGGGAATTGCTATTAGAACAATGAAAACTTACTACCACAGGATGGAGATATTATGATATAATATAATTTTTGAAGGTATTATTACACTTAAATTTAATTATGTTTCTTCTAATGAAATTTTGTATCTCTTTTTGATGGAAAAGAATAAAATAAGGTTTGCCAAACTGAGTCTAACAATATTCTGCATTGGCTCTGGCATCTGGTGGTATAATTGGCTGGTATTTTACCACAATGCCCTAATCAGTTATATTGGGCTACATTTATTTTGTAATAAGTATCTTTGAAAGAATAGACTCTAGGAATAAAATCAATTGTTCGGGGTGAAAATTTTTCAATCCCATATTGAATTAATTATTTTATTAGTATGTAGATTTTTTTGCATCCTTAAAATGTGTACTAAATCTGTTTATAGAGGAATCCTTCATACTATTGTCTGTCCAAGGTATTTTTGAAAGACCCTTTCATTAGTGTATATGAAAAGTTAAAGAAAACTGAAATGGAAACCCACATAAAATTGGCACACAAATTTTCACTTAAGCCATCGTAATCCATGAAATTGCATTAATGGATGTTTAGATGCTTTAGCACAATGTGAGTGCTTTTTTGAGATTGGTGAGAGTTAGAAACTCAACAGAATGGCAGCAGATGATCAGATCACTGGCATATTCTTTCGTATTTCTTTGCAGAGCCTGTCAAGTCATAAGTATTTGTTTCAATGATATTTTCCCTCCCCTGGCTGCATCCTGTCTGCAAATAAATCCGAGTTTGCAAGAAGTGCAAACGTTGCTGCATTAGGAGCTGTAAATATGCCAGAAGTAAATGCAACTGTAATTCGGCACATAGGTTCAAATTATTTCCTAGGAAATTGATTTGAGCTGTTAATTTGTGCACAGAAAAGTCCCTGCAGACAGCTTACAGCAGCCCCATAAAACTTGAGTGATTTTTTTCTGTCAGGAAATAAAATATTCTGTAACTAGGAAATTATGATACTTAAAATCTGTTTTCAAGTTAAAGCAGTTATATTTTGATATTTAAAATTCCCTTAGTTCAGAAGATTGTGGAATATTTACTTAGTACCTGCCCCCACTGTGAATATTTCTTATGGTCGCCCCCTCACCCCCTTGCAAGAATAGTTACGGAACTTCAACATGACTTAGGAACTCTCACTTTCAAAGTTCATGACCATTCATAGATTTATTCCTTCTTCACTGATTACATTCATCGTTTTCCTGAATAGCTTTCCATTTATAGCAATCTTCATTTGTAGATATGGACCTCTGATACATAATGGAATCTTAATTTGATTATTAGGTTAACTGAGTGTTTTGTCTGTTCGTGCAATACAGAAAACCCTGAATTCTGTGCAGTTGACACTGCTACTGTCAAGCATGAAACATATAAATGCAGACTCTATTCCATGCTCACAACAAGGAGCAGAAGAGCCCACCCTGTGACTGACAGCTTTGACACAAACACTGGAGGGGAAATGTGTGCTACCCATTTCTTGGCAGAAAAATGAGTATTCTTACAATGTTACTTTCTCTTGTGAAGGACTGAAGTCATTTGCACATCCAAATCTTTTACCTTTTGGAAAGTCATTACTTTTAAAACTGCAGAAAAAATATACTTTGTCTGCTGTGATATGCTAGAGTTACCTTTTAAGGGAATTTCATTTGAGAAAAAGACACGGAGAGGGATTTCCTATTAAGATCCACATACAGCAGCTAGCTGCATCTAGAATTGTACTCATACAGTGGGGAACATACACACAAATGCTCATTTTAATGAGACAGAAAGTGTAGGTAGAAGCAGATGACCTAGATGATTTTATGAATAAAAGATTTAATCTGATGCAATCATTTCATTAATACACACATGGCACCAAAAGAAACCAGAGCATAGCAGATGGCTATGAGAGGTCTTAAAAAGGCATTTTCAGTTTAGTAGCTAATGACTTAGATTTCATGGACTACACCAAATAGATCAGAAATGAAACATTTATCATACCAGTCTTCCAAAGAACGTTCTAATGCTTTATGAAAGTAATGCTGAAAAACCTCTCTTTTATGACACTAGTTAGAAAATTCAGTCATGTTATATATTATACAGCTATAATGCAACAGTTATATTTTTTTCACAAAAATTACTGAAAGAAAACCCCATTATTTTCTTTATTAATAGCCTATATTTATTTAATTTTAAGCTCTTTGTTTCTAGTTTGCTACAAATGGTGGAAACAATGGTTTCCAATATAACAGTGAAATGCAGTCATTTGCCATGCAATTTTAGAATATAAATATGACATGTATTCATTTCCTGTGATGATGGATCCACTGCAAACAGCTGCAAAAAATTGCATTGAGGAAGATTGTTGGCATAGTACTAATAATTGATTTGATTTATTTTAGATAAAATATTTGGAATAAATTTAGATTGAATTTATAACTTTAAAAGAAGGCAGTAAGTGTGGAAGGCTCCTGTAAGGTCTGCATTGTGTTTTTACATTAGTAAACCTCAGCAGAGGAAGCAATGAAGCAGGGGAATAATGCTGTTTATCACACTCTATGGCAGCACTGGCCACGTGGCTACCTCATCCTGACCCTGTCATGTCATCCGCATGCAGGTTGCAGGGGGTCTGACAGACAAGCCAAATGTGTCAGTTCTGCTCTCAGTCTGTTCTGCTCCATCCTTGAGGAATGTGCATCCTGCAAGATTTGATTGCTCTCCAGACCCTTTGCAAAACCAGATCAGGGCAAAAGGGCTGGATTTCTTAGAGAGAATCTGGCCTACAGCTTCTTACAGACAGATTAACCTCAGTTTGGCTTCAAACTGAGGACACACAGTCTCATTCTCCAGACCTAATCCAAGATCAACTTAGTCTATATTATTTAATCAGAAATTAATATCACAGCGCTGGCATAGTTGAACTCATGCAGACTGGGTTTTCGTTTTTGCAAAGCTTGTTTGAGATCCTGTTAGGAATGACAGAGTTTATACTGAATTTGGATAAACTGGAACACTTATTCTCTTTGAATACAAAGCAAGAGGAACAAAAATACACCCTACCACCCAAAAGCCTATGTGTGGAATAGCAGGCTGATTTTGTTTCCTTTCTATATTACAGATAAAAATATTGAACAAGACAAGCTTAGCCCTGTTGTGAACTGTTATTGCTGCTTCATTAGGAAACAGTTTTTTGCAAGCCAGGAGATACAAAGTTTTGATAATCCTGAATGCTTTTGAATGAAATATAGGCATGGGTTTCTAATCTGAATATGTACACTGTGCAATATACCTCCACAGCATTTTTGGCAGCCTGCTGCTCTGCAAATCCTGGCTTTACTATTGGCTGAAGCATTCAGGGGAATGGTGTAAAAACTAAGATGAACCTTTAGAAGCTGAAAATCTTCTTATGTCTACAACTTACAGTCATGACTATACATAGTCTGAGCACTTTTTGATTTAGACAATTTGTCAGATAAGTCCACAGGTTGCTGTTACTGATGTAAAGGATAATGGAAATGCAGTTAATAGTATTTTTCTTACACTTTTAATTGTTGTGTAAAACATTCAGAGACCATCATGTTGGTTCTTGTTATTTCTATTTTGACAGCAAGTCAGGCCTCGGATAAAGGACAGAAATGAATAGCCTCAGAAATCATACATGTAAATTTGAGATATATGAGCTTGCTTTGAATTTTTTAGTCACTTAAAATGAGTGTTGGCCTTGTGAGACTCACTGAATATTTTTTTCCAAACTCACCAAGGTCTGAAGTTGTATAAACTTTCTCAAGAGAAAGGCCAAATATCCTGCCTGTGAATGTGGTTACAGGGTGGTGTATGAGGTTACTGCTAAAAAAGGAGATGTCAGGTATTCCAGACTGAGATGCAACTCCTGTGAAAAAAAGTCTGAAAGAATTTAAGCCACAACTAAATCAAAAGCAAATTAATAACAATGTTTATATGTTTGCAGTATTAATTTGTTATATTTCATCTCCTTGCCTTCATGATTGGGCTGTCAGGAGCACAGCAAACACTGACTAACTGTCAATTAATAAACCAGTGTTTGATATGATCAGAATGTAATTCCTTTTCATTTAAGCGTCCTAAAAGCTCAGATAAATGGGTTTTCTATCCCAGTACCAGGGAACAGCTTTCCTTTGTAGAAAATCTGTTATTTGTCAATGAACCAAAATCTTCTCTCCTTTCTTCAGTAACTTCAGTCATGGGTTTTCCCTCTGTTTGGTGTGCTAAATAGGATTATCATGATTAGCTTCTTAGCATATTCCCTGCCCTCTCTCCTTCTACTGCTTCCCTTATGTTGTGATTTCCCTCATGCTTTGATTTCCCTCTTTTTTAGTTTCCACCTGCAAACAAAATTTTGGTCTATATGAGACACTCAGTTGTCAGGGTAGCTAGATAGATACCACAGTCCTCTTAAACCAAACCAAGCCAAACTCCAAATTCTTCTTTTTAGCTTTTCTGTTGTTGCAGCAGCAATTTTTAGAAACTATATACAAAAAGTCAAAGACTCTTGAGTGGGAGAGAATAAAAATATCTCAATTTCTGTGCAGAACTTCTGTGTATTCACTGATCCTCTCTTGTTTGATACTTTCTTAATTCAACCAGTCAACTGACCCAGTATCACATGAAGCAGAGACCATCTGCATAGTCCAAATGAAAAGGCAACAAACCTTGGGGTGTCTGAAGCATACAGATGCCTTCTTGAACAGGCGAAGCATGGTCTCATTTATTCAGAAAACACTTAGCATCTTTAACATAACATGGAATTGGTTCATTAGCTGCAAAGAAAAAAACAAAACAAAACAAAACAAAAAACCTGTTTATTATGGCCTGTGCAGTTCTGCTTTAGAAAGAATTTGATTTCACTGAGTTCAATGGCAGAAATATTACATTAAGTCTGATGAGAATTTTTCTTATGTTGTTCTTTTATGACATTACTGAGCAGGTTTGAAGGTTTACTCGATTATTTTGTAAATATACAGAATACGAGAATATATTTTACACTGCTTCACTGCAGAAGTCAATTCCAATTGGTACCAATATTTTGTGTGGAAATGTTTGGTGATGTGTCTGGTACATTCTGTAAGGGTATCTGTAAAATGAAAAGAAACTATTTTAAACACAGCTGTTTATGAGAATAAAATATGCATACTGATTATAATGCAGGGATTTATTCAAGATACTTTTTTTGTACTGTTTAGAGATGCTTTGTATTAAGATTTGGTGTCTTTTCTACCATAAATAAAATCTTAGACTCAATATTCTCTGAAATGGTTATATGTGAGCTTCATTTCTCTGCAGTGATTCCTATAACTTAAAATCAGGAGAAGATGCAATTTTAAGTCCGATATCTTCCAGGGCTTAGCAGTAAGGTCACTGCTGTATGACACCGCTGTTGTGATCTCTAGGAGTGAGGCAAAGCCCAGCAACCCCTGGGGATCCCCGGCCAGAGGCTCGTGGCTGGAGGGGCCGCGGTGTCCCCGTCCGGCCCTAGGGCAGCGTTTCGGAGGGGCAGCCGGGGCATCGCCCGGTGCCGGCGGGGCTGCGCTGCCGGGCGGAGCGCGGGGAGCGCCGGCGGGCGGGGGCGGAGGGGCAGCGGC
>VYXD01010644.1:679994-697939 GCA_013397195.1 Hylia prasina
GGTGTCGGGGCCGGGGACGGTCGGTGGCGCCGCGGCGCCGGGGCCCGGTCAGCACTGGACAGCTCCCGGCCGCGCGGCGGCGGCGCGCACTGACGGGCTTCTCTGTTGCAGGATCCTGCTGACCGTGGTGGTGATCTTCAGAATTCTCATTGTGGCCATTGTAGGGGAGACGGTGTACGATGACGAGCAAACGATGTTTGTCTGTAACACGCTGCAGCCAGGCTGCAACCAGGCTTGTTATGACCAGGCTTTCCCCATTTCTCACATAAGGTACTGGGTGTTCCAGATCATCATGGTGTGCACTCCCAGCCTGTGCTTCATAACATACTCCGTTCACCAGTCTGCTAAACAAAGGGAACGGAGGTACTCCACTGTCTTCCTTACCTTGGAAAGGGACCAGGATTCAATGAAGCGTGAGGACAGTAAGAAAATCAAGAACACGATTGTCAATGGGGTGCTTCAGAACACTGAGAACTCCACCAAAGAGGCAGAGCCAGACTGCTTAGAAGTGAAGGAAATCCCCAATCCTGCTATCAGAACTACAAAGTCAAAGATGAGGAGGCAAGAAGGCATTTCTCGATTTTATATCATCCAAGTGGTCTTTCGAAATGCCCTAGAGATTGGATTCCTAGTGGGACAGTATTTTCTGTACGGATTCAATGTCCCTTCCATGTACGAATGTGACAGATACCCTTGCATTAAAGAAGTAGAGTGCTATGTCTCTAGACCCACTGAGAAGACTGTATTCTTGGTATTCATGTTTGCTGTCAGTGGGATTTGTGTGGTGCTTAATTTGGCAGAACTGAACCACTTGGGCTGGAGAAAGATCAAAATGGCAGTGAGAGGAGTACAGGCAAAAAGGAAATCCATATATGAAATCAGAAATAAGGACCTGCCAAGAATGAGCATGCCTAACTTCGGCAGGACTCAGTCAAGTGACTCAGCTTATGTGTGAGGCTGTGACAGAACTGAAACACTGTGCCAGGTGGAACAGACCCAGATACCATTAGAGAAAGGTACATTGCTTAGGCAAGCATTTTATCAAACCACCAAGAAAGCCATTAAGGTATTGGATCTGCACTTACTGAACCAGCTGCAAAATGCAGCGCTATATAAAAGACTGAAAAAACAGCTATAAAACCATGCTTGACCTAGCCTTACAGCACAGCTACTATTATTCCTACTTTTCTTTCTAATGATTGGGTTTTGTCTGTCAGTGAAGCAGCTTTTTGGTCATCATTAGGATGTTTACAGTTTGAACTGTCTGACTAATTGTTGTAAATGTGTAGAATGTTCATATCAAAAACTCTGCAAGGATACTCTATATGGGGTGGGGTGGGGTGGGGGACACTGTTGCAATGTGCAGGCATAAGCATGTTTTAAAAGGAGAGTAAGCACACTGTAATGAACCTAACCACAGCTCAGTCAGGATATCTGCTTTCACGCATCTCACAGATGTCTTATTTTGTTTGTCTAAATCACAGACTTTATTCCTGGTGTGTATATACTGGCTATTTTCTATCATGGTTTGTGCATCAATTAGTCATGCTAAAAATAAATGCTGAATATAATTTTGCCATTTTTTCTTTGCCTGTCCACACACACACACACACACACACACTCACACACCAGAGACCTTAATCATCTTGCATTAGTTGTTATCTGCAGAATATATCAGTACATTTTGATTGATTCCCTAATATGTGCATGAATAAGATGGAGTTGGTCCAGCCAAGTTATGCATTTACCTGCAATCACCTACGATGACACACATACCAAAGCAGGAGAGTTCATTGCATTTAACTGTGAATATATCATCTTTTCTCTGCTCTTATTTATATAAGTGCCATACTTGAAACATCTAACTCCGTACTCAGTCAAAAGGTTGTCTTGGGATACCAGCTGGAGTGAAATGATTTTATACTCTCTTTTGTTTATTCTATGCTATTTGTTTAGTTATTGCAATGGTGTAAAAAGCAGCTAAATTATCTATTGATAAATAAAGTACTTGCCTTTTTTTTTTTTTTGTAAGCCAGAGAGATTTGTTCTTCTTTGCTCTTGTATACAAGTGTAAAAAAAAGACTTACAGGGTTAAAATAATTGACTTACAACAATTATTCTTCAGGGTTTAAAATGTCTTGTTGGTATTCTAAACTCTAAGCGACAAAACCTGGGAAATCAGGACAGTTTTTTATGTCTGTTTTCCTCCTTAAGCAAGCTTCCTCTGTCTTTAAAGCCTGATCCAAAGCCCACTGACACCAACAGCCTTCATTCTGCTGACACTAAGGGTAACACAGTTGAATGCCAAGGTCACTCTAGGAACAGCCAGAATACATTTGCCCATAAATGAAACAATTGCAGCTTTTCATCAGGGAATCCAAACAGTAACCTCAGCTTTTCTGCCTTACAGCTGGTTTAAGAAATACGTTGTTCATGTCCCATCAACTTACTGGTAAGCCACTGGGGCAGTCTCAAATGAATCTGTTAGCAGCGATTATCTTAATACAGAATAGAATACTAAGATTTACTTAATGATTTTTTTAACATTTTTTAAAATTCCTTCTGAATTCAACAGAAAATATTTCTCTGGCAACAGTAGGAGTTGGATCAGGACTGAAAAACATACAAGTGCATTTCTAACTAAATAGTATCTGCCCTTTAAAGAAAAGGGCCAAAATGGTGCTGGAAAATCTGGGGGTACTTTATAAGATAAGAAGGAGACATGGGCTCAGAGTCACAAATGGCCTTTTGATTGTATTTTATGCCAAGCCTGAAAATGGATTTTATTATATATTGGCTTGGAGATGATGCATATAAATATTTTCCTCTTGGCTTACAACAAATACCTTAACATTCCATTCTTGTCGTTTGCCAGCATTGTCACTTTAAAAAATGTTGATTAATTCTTAGATAGTCTGTCCATTATCACATTCATCTGCTGTCTTTTTTCTTCTATTGTGAAACATTAAAGGACTTTGAGATGTGTCATGTTTTTAAAGATTTAAAAAATATTTTTCCTTATGTATAAATTTAAGAGTTTTCCTGATTTGCCTATAGAAACCTCTAAAGATGGATTTCTCAAATTCTTTGTGATAAAAACGCACACTGATATTGCTAGTTGACTGCATGCTCACTGGAAAACTGCATGTTATTTTTAGAAGGACAACATGGCAGCTAAAATCTCCATCTGCAAAATAACAAGCTTCTGAAGATTATTATTTGACACACAAATCCAAGTCTGATTTTCATTTTGCAGAGTCCTGGGATGATTTTCAAAATCTCATTTTGAACAGATATTGAAAGGAAAAATATTCTTTAACAGTCATAAGCACTCCTTTAATGTCGAAGAAATGAGAGATTGTGTGCAAAGCACTTGATCCAGTGCAAATTAAGTAAGAAGAAAACAAAACTAATACTTCATTGGGCTTTGGTTCAGGTTCAGCACAATTTCCTGTTAGGCAGAAGCCCTAATGCAAGTTTTTTCCAGTGGCTGCATAGCAGTTTTCAGTCAAACTCTAGTGAGGGTGCATGTCTTGAAAGCGATAAGATTTTAATACCTTAATATTCTAAGGTAATATTTAGAAAGTATCTGTTTATATTAGTCAATACAAATGACTCAGTTCATTTAATTCTTTTTATGTAGTTGCACATTTGTACTCCAGTAAGTTGGAATTCTTCAGATTTGTCCAAAGAGAAGAATATCAGGAAATGTAAATGCTGATTTATGTAACAGGATCAGTGATAAAGTAGGCAAAGGCTTATATTTTGATCAACAGAAACATTATCCACCTTACTTGGAATATGGCTTTTCATATTTCAGATGAGAGATGAAATGTGTCAAGAGATCAGTTATTCTAATCTTCCTTTTAAATTGTTATTTTTGATTTCTTACCAACTACTCATTTGTCATGAACAAGAGAAATATAGCAAACACTTTTTTTGTCAATGTATGTGAGAATCATATGATTAATGCTAATGGACTGTTTGCATGAAAGCTGACTATTCATTTACAGAATAAATGCTTAAAAATTGTCACAGCAATGGAAAAGTGTGTTAACTGAATAGAAATGAGTGAACATGAAGCTGAAGGGCACATTATTGGCTACCTAGGTCTTGCTCCTGCGTCAGTGAAATAAATTAGTCTCACCGTTGACATCTCTGTAAGGATCAGACATTAAAAATGAAAATTTAGGTAATGTTTGTTTTGTTCATTGTTTACATTGTTTTGCACTGGTGGACAACATTATCTATCATGATGAGTGCAAACATAAATGCTATGTTCACTAAGCTCCTATGGGAAATTGCAATAGAATCTAATAAAAGATCAATTTCATGGAATTTTAAAATTTATGTAAAATAATGACATTATTTCATTTTTATATAGACTTGATCTTGTGCTTCCCACACGTGTGTGAATTTCAAAAACTATTTATATAGAGGTTATGAACCATTTCACCAGATATGTGTAAGATACAATGAGAGTCTATTAAAATATTTTTTAAAAGTGGATTTTTTTCATAATGAAAACTAGCTGCATTTTTACATACAGCATTTTTACATGGGGAAGCTGAATTCATTGGTCCCATAAATCATTTAGTTTTAGAGACCTCTGACTTAGAAGAAGTGTAAGGGTTTTCACCTTTTTCAAGGGAAATCTGAAGAACAAAGACATCAACTGAGATTAATGAATCACAGAAGTGGTCAGATGGATTTTACTTTGTTTTACACTAAAGAAGTCAGAAACACTCAGAATCTTCAGAGTGGGTACAATGCTTTTCTTGAATTATACTTAATAGGGTAGGACAAAGCTGCTGCTATGTAGAGAGCCATAGGAAAAGACGTACATGAAACGTTAAATGTGAGGAAGGATTCTTTTCCCGCATCTGTAAAAGAATACAATTTTTTCAGGGCAAGAGGTTGGATCAGGTAGACATTGTGCCTGCATCCTTTTGGGTTTGTTTTGCTTGAATATAACTGCTTCAGCTTTCTCCTTCAGCAAAACAGGTTAGAAGGTTCTGTTTGCTGCGCAAGTATAGAAATGGGAGTTAAAAGATTGGGTCATATGAGGAGTACACGGGCATATGTTTTCAGTACTCAGACTCTGGTCTGATTCTTCATGAATTTAATGATAAGGCTTCATTTTCTGTGGGACCAAGTCAATTCCCAGCTGGGTGAAACACTTTTATTTCATGAGATTAACAGGAGAGATTACAGCATTTCTGTATTGCACACCCATCTCTGCATATTTTGAAATATTCTTCCCAGAAATTCTATTTTATTGCAAGCTTTCAGAAAACATAGTAAGTTAGTATCAGCTACTAATACCAGATCCTAAACATCACCATCTTCTCAATGAAATTCTAACAGTATCTCTGTGAAGAAAAATTGCACTAGGAAGTCTTTCATATTATGCCTATTAAAGTGTACTAAAGAAGTCAATCAGAAGTCAGCAGCCCATTGGATATGTGCAGATATGGAGTATTCCTTGGCACTGCATTAAAAACAACCCATGCATATAGATGTATATATGAAGCTAAATATTTGCAAGATTGTTAAAATATTTTACCCAAATTGAATTAGTGTGTTACAGACTGAATTTCAGAGATGGATACAGAAGTGACACATCCAGACTTAGAAACCAAATTAGATGCAATGACCTGACAGGATATTTAACACGCAAAAACCCCCAACAAATTTTCCTGTGACTTCTGGGGCTATGGGCTATACCAATGTCTTTAGGGAGTTTAGCTGAGCAGGTGTCTCTCTAAGTGATAGCTTTTAAGAGGCTTGTCTTCACAGAATTAAAATCTATCAGCTATTTCTTGGTGGTGCCTGAAATACAGGATGAATCTGATCTCTAGGTTATGGGCACCCACATATAAAATGACTTCCTGATATTCCCTTGAAGTGAAAATTACTCTTGCATTCAACAGACTGTGAAAGTAAGGTAATTTGCTACTAATCCACCTATTTTTTGCATATGTAGTGTGACAAAAAAGGACATAGAAGGGTTACCAGCACCTAGATAACAATTAATACACCGTAAAGTGATTAAGCAAACCTTGACTTTTGTTTCTTTCACAGAAAACAGCATATGCTGCATATGATTTATCTATAAATATATTCTGTGGCACATAATTAACTGTAACTTTCATTTTTGAAATATTTTGTGAAGTTTCCAATGAAATCATGATTGATGTTTTCATATTTTTTTCAGAGAAAGGATAAAAGATTACTGTTTGAAATTGGTTCTCTATTTTTTGAAAGATGATATAATAATTAATCCTATATTTTAAATCTGCTAACAATTTAGGGGTTTTTTTGAGGAATGCTGAAGTAGCAAAATTATTTGTACCAGTTAAGCAATATTACATTTGGAAGCGAAGCTTTATTTGTCAAAGCTTGTTTTTTTTAATTTACACTGAGCAGAGATTTTTTAACATGTTAGAAGTACATATTATGAAAAGATAACTTTAAGGAAATGTATAACAGCAAAATTGGGGGAAAACAAATAAGGATTTGTGGGCACCAGAGAATAGTAGGTGTGCTGTGGACTTATTAACAGTTTAGGGATTAAAACATCTTCAGAACATATTCATGAGCAAATTTACAAGATTCTTTGCATTATCTCTTATGTAAGCAAAATGTTTCTAGAAATTATTTCCAACTGTTCTCCAGTTTCACTTTGAATAATCTAAATAGTGCATTACAATGTCCAAAGCCATCATGAATACTGATGTCCCTACTTTCACCCCAAACTTTAGGGTTTTTTTTGAAAATGCACCACTGCTCTGTAACGAAAACCATTTTGCCACCAGAAAACATGTCCATCAGAAAACGGGTGGTACTTGACATGGATATCAGGCAGACTTTAATGGAGCAGCCAGATTTAAAGGTGCACATTAAAGGGTGATTTGTGATGAGCATATCATGAGTGGAGTTACTGCAAGGCCAAAACAAATAAAGGGACTTTCAAGTTTGCACTGCATGTCATATTCAGATGCAAGAGATTCAGGGGTTCTGAAGAAAGATAGGGGCCATAGGAATTTCTTTACTTTCTCCTTTGAAAAAAGAAGACAAAACATTTTCTAGCAATGTTCTTTGTGTAAGAACATGTATAATTCTACATATGTACAGTTCTGAGAGGAGCCCATGTCTGACTGTTAAATGCCCACCAGCAACTGTAATGGAGCAATAGTTAGTTTACATATATATAGAGATAACACATTCAAGTCTTTACCACCATTTTCTGACATGCAAATGGAAACGTAATTCCTAGGACTAAGGCAATAATTTGTTGCATCTGCTATATATTTGTAACAATTTCCTCAAAGTGAAATTCTTCATATTTCTCTCTCATGAAACTATTGAAGTTCCTCTGTTTATAAAAAAGGTGGAAGCACATTTCAAAAAAATTTTAATGTGTTTACATTAATGTCACAACTTGGTTTTTTTTGTTTTTTTTTTTTTTTAAATTCTGTGTGGCGCAAAATTTCTTGATGTATTCTTCAATTTAATGTTCTGGTTATTTTTTGGATTGTGTGTCATACAACTACAGGGAACTGTAATTTTTCTGTTTTTCTTTTTTAATTATTAACACAGATTCTGCACGTATGTTAAGGTATTGTAATTCTTAGAGTGTCAGCAAATATAGAATTTTTTAAAAAATATGTACATGGCATCCAATTATGTTTAATTTAGTTTGTGGGGGTTTTGTTTTAAAAAAATGGTAAAACAAGGCGTTCATTGATCACTTTAATTATTTAATTTTTAGAAATGATATCTCCTGCTATTTATTAATGTAATTTTTACATTATTGGAGACAATTTTTTCTCTGCCTTTAGCTATGTGATCTATAGCTCAAATTTCAGCTTACTTTAAACCAATAGGACCACAGAGCATGAACAATCAAGAGAATCACAAGGCTCAATGAGACACATCAAAAGAGAAGTGAATTTTAGAGTGATGTTGATCTTATAAATAACATATACTGAATTAAATCAGTCTTTATGGCCTAATCACACATAAGTGAATAAATTATTATTGTATATTGTTGGGAGTCATACTAGGAAAAAGCTAGTGTCAGTTACTAATAAAAAGGATTTCTAAAAAATCATTACATTTTTAGTTTTTCAAATAGTTGTTTAAAATTCCCTTAAAATGATGCAAAGATTGGAACGTAACTGTGACACTTGCCCATCTTCTTAAGTTGCTGAAGCACAAATTATAAATGCATCTCTATTGATAAAATACTTCATAGAATGACAGAATATGCTGAGTTGGTAGGGATCCATGAGGATCATGCAGTCCAACTCCTGGCCCTGCACAGGACACCCCAAGAGTCTCACCCTGTGCCTGAGAGAATTTTCCAAATGCTTCTTGAGCTCTGTCAGGCTGGTGCTGTGACCCCTCCCCTGGGGAGCCTCTTCCAGTGCCCAAACACCCTCTGGGTGAAGAATCTTTTCCTGATATCCAACTTAAACCTCCCCTCAGTTTCATGACATTCCCTTGGGTTCTGTCACTGGTCACCACAGAGAGGAGACCAGCGCCTGCCCCTCCTCTTCCCCTCAGGAGGAAGCTGCAGACTGCAGTGAGGTCTCCCCTGAGTCTCCTTTTCTTCAGGCTGAACAGACCAAGTGACCTCAGCCACTCCTTATACGGCTGCACCTCCAGAGCCTTCCCCATCCTCGTGGCCTTTCTTTGTACATTCTCGTAACAACTTAATGTCTTTTGTATTTTGTGGTGCCCAAAACTGCACACAGGACTCAAGGTGAGGCTGCCCCAGCACAGAGTAGTACTTCTTTGTTCATATGTGTGTACCCTTCAACTTTGCTTAGCAGGCAGTCAAGAGAGAAGGGGCTTTAATTGTGCAAGTTTCATTAGACTGCAATAAGAGCATAGACAGATAAAATATTTATAGCATGATTTTTGAATTTGGCAGCATGACTCCTATTAACATTAATGGAATTTTTACAGCTGAATCTTAGTGCATTAAGTAAAAATATTCTTTCCTGCTGTTTGCTCAACAACTTGACCTTTCTACTGTAAATTAATACAATATTTTGAATTAATTTTAGACTAATTAAACTTTGAGGCCCTCTTGTACTCTTTCATGAAAACACATATCAGGGAGAAGCTAGTTTGTCAGCATGAGCATATGGTTATCTAAATTTAGCCTATTTTATTGAAAAGGTGTCAAATTTGATACATTGAAACTGTGGCACTATTGGAATAGCACCTTACACCTTGCAGTATTAGAGTTTATAGTGATTCAGTGTGCCAAAGAACTCTGCAGCATTGGATATTTGATTCCTTTCAGTACTGAAAAGCCTATGAATATTTGTCACAATGACCTTCTGCTTTGACTACAGAAGAAAGGAATCCTGCCAATATGGTACTTGACCATGCTGTCTCCTTAGCAAATGTGAGAGCTTCTGAAACAAAAATGTAAAAATGGAACTGCATTTAGACTATCAGTCCTATTCAAACAGGAGTTTTGCTTAGAAATGTCCCCTGCTAGACTATGAATGATACTGTGGGGCTGTGAGAGCTTCTGCAATGCTGCTGCAATCCTGTATGAAAATATTTAATTGTAATTAACACCTGAGTTGCTACTGGTTGTCTATCTGTCTTGAAGGTACTGTATGACTTGCTTAGATATTAAAACAGCTAATCTCTCTAATTTGTTTTGGCCAGCATTGCTTCACACAATATCTACCAAGAGGCAAAACTCTTGTTCAAGCAACCACGTTTTCTCAAATTTTATCCTAGGACAGCGGCTCATATCCTCACAGGAACTAAAGGAACACAAAACTGGCTCCAGCCTGTTTAGCAGCATAAGCAAAACCACGGGGGAGGGAGGGAGAGAGAACAGGAAGGGCTGGCTTTGCCAGTTTTCTGCTGCTAAGGAGAAGTGGGAAGGAAAGCTGTGCTTGTCCTTGCCTTCACCCCGTCCTCACTTCTCAGAGGCGGCTGTCACCTCGCATATGTGACCGTCCCCTGGACCCAGCAGCTGTGGTGAGCTCTGTGATTGTACTTGATGGTTTCTCCTCCTGCTGGTGCCTTTGCAGGGGTTGTAATGGGCTCAGCAACTGGCAGTTGCTAATTTTCGCTTGTCCTGGGATTCCTTCACCATCCTTCAGAACAATATCTAGCATTTTTCTTGCGCAGTGCAGCTGAATTATCAAGAGGCCAAGGCAAGTCTTGATAATTCATGTATTTGCTCCATAGTGGGGAAAAAAAAGAAAAAAAATATTAAACACAGGAGTTTTAAAAGGAAATTAAGGCTGTAATTTCACAGCCGCTAAGAGATATACATAGCAGAATTCTTTATGTTGGAACATTCATCCTGAAATGCTGACTCATTACAGAATGAATGCATATTTCAAATTAAATTCTAAGGAAATGTGAGAACACTCCTGTCAATGTCAATTAGAAATCCTTAGACTTGTCTGGAAAAGAACATAATGTCACATGCAAATTAGAGAGACGAGTGAAAAACAATAAGGTTAACCTTTTCTAAAAATTTCCCCTATATTTATAAAAAAAAAAATTATTAAAAAAAAATCCCACTACAGGTAAAAACCCTGAACTTCCTTCTATACTTCTGATAAGAATAATATGTAATTGCCCCTGTGCTTGCTATTAAAAAAAAAAACAAAACAACTTTTTAGAAAACTTTCTGATGATACTCACCGTACTCAGAGTTTCAGGGTAGTTTAACACTGAAGATGAAAATACTTAAATAAATAAATATCCTCAAATTTAAAAGTCTTCCAAAAGGAAAAAAAAAAGTAGTTGGCAGTACACTCTAGAAGTACTTCAAATGGTTTATTAAAACAGAATTTATCAAGACAACAATTAAACAAATGACAGAAGAGACTAACTTAAAGTCTTTAAAGAACTGAGGCAATGAATTAAGATAGTCACTAAAAAATATTTAACATATGATGTATACTTTGCTGGAATGTATATGAATGTATGCTTTGCTGCATCTGATAGCCCTGAAATGGGTGAGCTTCATGCCCCAGGTCCAAGCAATAGGGAGACTGAACACATATTCTCAGCTTGCACATGCAGAGTGCACACGCATGAACATCACACATCAATGTGCCTGGCTACACAGATCAGCACAGATCAACACTCACATGGAGCTCACTTCCATCTGTGTGGGATGGATATACCCCAGTGGGAAAAAAATACATATATATATGTATTTTTATATATATATACATATACACATGTACAAATTGGCACTAGATCCCAGTCTCCTCAGTTGCTGTCACCTGGACGTATGAGCCCCTGAGGCTGCAGCCTCACTTGAGCTGCTGCTGCAGACCCTGCACTCACACAGACACACACATATGCACATACCCAAGGCTACCACTGGGTTTCACTCACCCAGGTCTCTCCAGTCGCTTCCACAGAGGCACATGGCATTCCTGGCTCATGGACTGACTGTAATTGCTGGCACCCAGACCCCTGTACAGACACACTCAGTAAAGAGCCCCTCACTGAAAGAAATTTTGAAAGAAGATAGGATAGGCTGAGCTAGTCAGGTGCAACTCTGGCCAGAGAAGCATACCAAGGAGAAAATTGCACCTGACTGGCCTCCTTGTCTCCTCTTATCCTCACACTTGTTCCTCCCAAAATTATCTAGATCGCTTCGTTTCCCCACCATTGGCTTATCTCCTAAACATACCAGAATAAATCTTGAAATGAACTTCTCTTGCATCCCACGATATGTCCCATACCCTTAGGCACACTCCCCTGCCTCAGCTAGGGTAAAACCATCAAATGATGCTGTAGTCATAACTCATGTTGATGGGCTTAATATCCAGACTTTGGTGCTGAGGCTCTACTAGGGCAGCTCTGAGAGAAGCCTGGACAGAGCACTCCTTCCTTTGAATCTTTAATTTGGGTCCCCTCCTTGCTTTTGTACTCCTGCACTCCTCTGGTCTTGAAGAGATGAGTATTTTATGGGCTGAGGGCTCCTGTGATGGGTGTGGCAGTAATTGGGAAGGGTGTATTTTGGGTTTTCCCATCTGCTGTTATCTCTTTATCTTCTTTTGTTGGCGTGCAGATGAGCTTTGATCACATAAAAATCTTTTTTTCAGGTATAAATGCAGGTTTTAGAATATTTCCCATGATTCTCAGAGCTTATATGCTCAGAAATGCATGATAGAAAAACTGAATTTGTTGCAGCTGTATCTCTGCAACATCCTCTAACAGCTTTCAAAGTGCTGAAGGAGATTTAACTACAATGGTGAGCTTTTAAAAGAAGTTGAGCTGTGCAAATAGGGAAGATTTATTCTGCTTATTTTGTAAGCGTAGTCCATTACTTTTTATCTTCCACTTTTAATTCTTCCACTTTCCTCAACTAAGTGGAAGAATTTCACAATAACATGAGTGAAAGTTGGCTTCACACTTGTTAAAGAATTCAGTCCTGGGGTGTCTCCTGCAGGGAAGAGGATCTGAGACCTGGTGCCAATGACTTTAAGCGTTTTGGCTGGTTCTTCTGCACTCAGATCCCATACCTGTCAACCCTCTTAGATCCCATTCTTAGCTAACAAAGTAGCTTCTGTCCTTCAACGGCATGCACTATGTTTCTTTCTTGTATTGAGACATTAAGTTCTATGGCCAAATCAACAGGAAGAATGCCATGATTTCTGTAAAGGCAGCAGGGTTTCTGAGCATTGAAGGTAATTTGCATCTAAAGTTTTCATTTAAAAGGTAAAATAAATTACCCTCTTATCTATGATGTAGTTTCCATGATTCTGTTCATATTGACAACTATGTTATTTAAAGTACATAGCAAAAACTTAAAATCTGGAAAATTTTGACCATCTTTGATTTACACTTTCTTAAACATGAAGGAACAGGTAGACCTGTTTCGTTACTTTTTTTTCTGGTTTCATTCATTTTATTAATCTGGTTAGTTCAAATGATAGACTATCTCAGCCATTGTGCTTGTAACTCTGTCCCTATTTTTCAGCTTGATGGCTGTTGACAGGCACAGGAGAAAGTACTTCAGAGCATATAAAATGTCTCTCATAAATGTTCCGCTAGAATCCCAGCAATCATCTACTTGAACAATTTTGCAATGTTCTATTTCAGATGGCAGGTCTGAGACCACTGGGAAACAGCATCTCACTGCATGCCCTCTTGCAAAGGCAGTGCAGTAAGTGCAACAGACATGGAAAATGCAAGGACATAAACAGTGAAATGACAAAAAATGTGCAGAAATATTTACAGTATAGGTTGTCCATTGTGGTCTGGGACACCTGTCACCCATGTACAGAGGGGTTAACTTCAGTGAAATTAGTATTTTATTCTGTCCACATTTTTGGTCAACTTGCTAGTTTCCCATTAAACTCACGTGTGTCAAAAAATACTTATTTATATATATATATATATTTGTGTGTATATATATATGTGTGTGTGTGTGTGTGTGCATGGTAGAGACCTGAGGTTGTATTGACTCCATCTGTGTTCAAGTTGTCCTTTCAAGTCTTGTGAAAGGAAACATTATAAAAAAGTCCTATTCATTGCACAGACATCCTAGGCCTTCCATGTGCACCGTTCTTCGACAGCTGCTTAGCCATAGGCTTCTTTTGACTTCATTCAGGTGACTTTAAAAGCTAATGACAGAAACACTTGTTAAGAAAAGTGAGTGGCTCAGCCCTATGGCACAGCATAATGTCTTGTTATCACAGTGAGAGAAAATTCAGTCACCTTTATTTAAGGGTTATTTTGTGAAACCACACATGTTGAATTTAGCAGTTATACTTATTTAGTTACTCTATGGACCTGACTACTTTGAGGAAATCTGTACATCTCTGTGAGCCATCTAATCCCTGTACACTTTGCTGTCACTCATTCACTCACTGGGAGTATTTCCATGCTGCAGTGCACAGCTATGGTCAGACACTGTAATGAACCTGGCCATCCTGTCACAACACCCTCTTAATGGCTGATGAGTGCAATCCTACCAAGGTTCAACTGACACAGTTTAACTCAACACAGGTTTTGTTATCTTCCACTGTGGGCAATTTAGGGACTCTATCCTGCATGATCTGTGGGTTTTCCATGAACCTTTAGATTTTGGTAGGACTATGCTGTTATAAAAGGGAAAATTGTGAAGGGAAATCCTTTTTTCCCTGTTATACAGCCACAATAAAACAGGACGCCTCTACAGCAGTTTTATGAAAAATGTATTTTATGTTATGCCACAAAAATAACAATAATCTTAAATGGCATGTTTTATTGTAGCAACTTTTAGTTGCTCCTCTATGGCTTATTCACTTTCTTTCCTTCCTTGAAAACATGAGGTTTCTTATTTCTTTCCATACAGCTTTTTTTCATGTACTATCTTTTGATATCTTATGTGCAAATAGCAGTCTGTGGCTGCCAGGTTGGAAAAAATATGGCAAAGATAAGTTACACAACATCAGGAAAATAATTGCTAGAGTTTAGAATAAAACTTAGAGGCAAAACAAGGCCTAATAATTAAAAATCAGCATCTTTCTGGTTTCTAGTTCTCTGTGCTTAGTTAGTGAACCCTTTTTCCTAATTACTAGGAAGCTATTCAAGCATCTATTTGAATCTGTTACCTGATATATCACACATAAGACATATTTCATACATATTACACCAAAGTCGTCAAGTCACTCAGCTTTGCCAGGTTCATTATCATTCACTTTTGTAGCTCATATATGAGCCACATAATCAGTAAATCATTATCACTAAATCCCATCAATATAATTCAAAATCTTCCCCTACCTGGCATTCCTACAATAAAGCACAAAGGCCAAATGTCTACCCTTGATGTTTCTAAGCTGCGAAAGCTGTGTGAGAGAGATTTTTAGCTAATTGGTCCAAAAAGTTCCTTAATGTGGTTTAGCAAGTTAGACTGTTATGTTAAAATTTCTTGCTTTGAATGAGTTTATTCCAGGTAAGAACCTGTATTTAAATAGATTTCACACATCTTTCTCTCACTCTCTGTCTTACAGTGCTGCACAAAAAGAAGTAAACGGAAAGCAAAGTGGCATCAGTCCTCTCCCCTTTCAGCTTCATTTTTTATGCTTGTAGAGGTGTTTATGACTCTACAAATAGCCTGGAAAAATAAAGCAAGATCTGGGAGTGAATTAAGCCTGCTGATCAGCAAAAGGGCAAGGCAGAGAAACAGGCAGGATTAGCCACAGTGGAGGATTGTCTGCTCACCTCAGGTCAGGGATTGCAAACAGTTCAAAATCTGACAGCACCTGGAAGTCCTGCTATCAGCACCTGAAAGACTAACAGAAACTTTGGATTGTGTAGGAAATGATAATTTCCCTGAAAATCATGCAACATTTTCATGCATGATGAAACTTTTAAAACTTGCTGTGGCACTTTTGCATGGAGCCAGCATTTGGTGCTGCTGAAGGTGTTATGATTTAGGACCAAGAACTCAGTCAGATGTAGGCCAGTTTTATGTCAGGAGTGTCTGAAGACTATCTAAAATTCTGGAGAAGAAGAAACATTTAGAATTTCTTTTCATTGATTGACTTTAATCACTTGAATCCAACCCAAGGATGCTTATAAGAAAGTAATGGGTAACTCATCAGCTTTTCTGAGCAAAACCAGATGAACAGAAGTGAATCTCATTATGCAAAAATCTTGAAGGTGAAAGAACTGGGAATTCCAAAAATATTCTCCATATGTAGTGTGGCGACACCTGATTAGAACTTGATATCAAGGGGAAAAGTGAGATATGCATCTAATTTCATCCTTCCAGCTTCTGCAAAATTATTTATATGGATCACCATTTACCAGCTTTGCAGGTCCACTTTTTCTAAGCACCAAAAAATGTTTTCATTTTAGTGAGGAATGGGTTTTAATTTTAAACTTTCTATCTTTATTTCCACTTTTATTTCCACAAAAAAAAAAGGTTAAAAAAAGGTTAAAAAAAAGGTATGAAGGTATAAAATTAGTACTGATTTATTGAGAAAACGCCAATAATTTTTTTTTATTAAATAAGTGTGAAAAACAGTTTTCTTTTTTCAAAATTGCTACTCTATTGATTACAGAATATTTCCTTACTATAATATTTCCTTTTTCTATATGTTTCAGATGAAAATTCTAGGTAATTTTTTGCAAATCCACTTGGAATATGTCAGCCTTTTTTTCACTGTCAAAAATACCTTTTCAGCATAAGTAATTCCTTTGACCAGTTTGCTTAATTTAGCAATTTGCTTTTGAAAGTTGACTTTGTACCTAATCTATTCTAAATTATTCTTCCACTTAACTAAGACTATTGAACAGTGCCTTCATGCAAAGTTAATTTCAATGACCACCTTTGCTATTATTGCTTGAGATTTAGCAAAGACAATGTAAAATTCTCACCACCTTTTGTCACTTTCTCAGTAATTTAGTGGCTATTGCACCCAAAGACAGGTGTGTGATCAGTGCTGCTACATTTGCACTCCCTACCCATGAAGTAAATATTTCTGGCTTGTCTGTGTGAAACAAATGTGGAAATTCATAGCAGACTGCTGTCCTGTCTGCTTGGGAAAGGAACATGAATGGTAAAATTATTTGAATTTTGACCAGCATCAGAAAAGAGATGTTATTAGAACCATATTGCAGGAAAAAAAATAAATTGAAGAACACTGATGCATATCTTTAAAACTAATATTAAATTAATTTTGATTTACTAATTAAATAATGAGGATCAAAATAAAAAAATAGAAGACAGTGCCTTGCCATGTATGCAAAATACTTTTATTAAACATAGTTATTGTTCATGTGTTATCATCCTGTGAGCCTTTATATTTGTACAAACCTACCGACTTCCTGTTGGTTATGTGTGTGTATCTAAGGGAAGAATTTGGTCCAGTCACTTCATTTTATATCACATAAAGTAACCAGATTACTTCGATAGAAAAAAAACACAGGGGGAAAAATGAATATATCTCTATGAATTAATTTGATTTAACTACTACAGGATTTGATTTAATGATTAAACACACTCTCTTCTCTGGTAAAAAACAGGTACCAGATGGTATGCATAGCAAAATATGTTTGCTCTATACCTGTGGGTTTTGAAGTAAAATACAACCTTCCTAACATCTGGCATACCACCTCAGGACATCTGAAAGTGCACAAAGTGGACAGACATTATCAGACTACAGAAGGCTGTGTTGAGTAGATTTAATCTTAATTTTATACAGATAGTGGCACAAAATAGTGAGGAACATAAACAGCATACCAAGAAATATCAATTCCATGCAGCATTTTACATCTAATTTGTAGACTGTCAGTTGTGCAACGCCAAGTTTCTTAGAATAGCCACAATTGTCATATATAATTTATTCTGTAGTTTTCATTGCTAAACAGAAAAATGTTCAGAGAGTTATCTAAAAACGTGTTGACATGCTGGCTTGTATATAAATAATAAATACTTTTGTATTATTTCCTAAGGGAGCTTTCAGAGAAGAACTCCAACAACCTAGGGTATCTTTTCTTTTTCAGTAGGGTTGATAACCACGACATCGTTCCAGTCAAACATAGGATCTGAATAAGTCCAGAAGCATCAGTAACTTAATAGTTATCTTGTGGAACTGTATGGATACATTTGAATTACTGAGAGGTTGTGTTCACAGCGCACAGTGCAGGGATATAGAATACTGCAGTCACTTTAAGCCTAGTTTTTGAGCTACTCAGGGCTTTTAACAAGGGTAGCCTTCCCCTTGAACTTTAAGTGTCTCTTCAGAACATTTCAGAGTGTTGTGAATCTTTTATTTCAAAAGTGGCCAATTCCATGGAATACTGAGTGTCTCCTTTAAAGGTCTAATATATAGAAATTCTATGGCATAGAATAATAATAGACAATCGTATGATCTTATGAGCTGACATTTTTCATACGTATAAAGCGGTCTGAAATATGTATTTTCCTTTCTTTTTCC
>VYXD01010648.1:17952-36661 GCA_013397195.1 Hylia prasina
CCCGGCTCAGCTGCTCCACGGAGGCTTCGAGGTGGGCGAAGCGATCCGAAAGCCGGCCCAGCTGCTCCTTCAGGGCGCGAAAATCCCGGTACAGCTCGTCCAGGGCCCCCGACAGCGCCGGGATCCTGCGGGCGCAGCGGCGTGAGGGCAGGGACCCCCAAATATCCCCCCAACTATCCCCCCAGGGGCCCCCGGCCCCTCACCGGCCGTAGTCCGGCAGCACGGTCTGGTGGTCTGCCAGCAGCAGGTTCCGCAGCTGGGACGTGATGGCGAATTTCCAGTTGTCCAGGACCAGCGTCAGGTTGGCACAGCCCCTCGCCGAGGGTCTCTGGGCTGGAGGGGCCGGGCTGGGACCGCGAGCAGCCCCCCAGGAGCAGGGGCCGCCCCCAGCCCCTCACCTGGGCCCCCTCCAGCCCCGGCCAGGACCCCCCGGGGACCCCTCCCCGGCCCCACACCCAGGGCAGCTGCCCGCTCAGGCTCTTCCCCGTGCCCACACCCCGGTGGGAAGGGGGTCCCGAGCAGGGAGGGGGTCCCGAGGGGCGGCAATTACCATCTGCTCCATCGTCCCACACCGCCGGCCGCCGGCCCGGCCTGGCCGCGCAGCCCAGAGCCGCGAGCAGCAGAACGGGGAGCAGCCGGGCCATGGCGGGGCCGTGTCCCCGTGTCCCCAGGGCCGAGCTGGGCAGGTGTCACCTCCCCGCTCCCGCTGCCGCCGCTCGCCGAGCTGCGCTCCCCGGCTCTGGCTCCCGCCGCTCCCGCTCCCCCTTTTCCAGGCTGGGGCTGGCACCGGGCCCGGCCGCACGCGGCTCCGGGGCTGATTGCAAACAGACCGCGGACACGAGCCCGGACACACAGTCCCGGCGGGAATGTGGAGCGTCCCGGCCCGTCGCCGTGATGGAGTGCAGGCGGTACGACCCCGGGGAGCAGGGTTCCCCCGTTCCCGCTGGGAATGAGGAGCATCCCAGCCCTGGCTGGTCTCAGGTGACGAAGCACAGGAGGCACGGTGCTGTGTCCCCCTGTTCCAGCTGGGAACATTGAGCATCCTGGTCCCATCCTGGCACAGATGGTGGCACCGTGCTGGGGAACAGTGTCCCCGCTATTCCCATCGGGAACACAGAGCATCCCAGCCCCACCAGTGGTGACAGAGTGCAGGAGACACTGGTGGGACACAGCGTCCCCCAGATTCCACTGGGAACATGAAGCGTCCCAGCCCCATCCTAGCCCCGCTGAGGGAGCACAGGAGGCATGCACTGGGGTGTAGTGTTCCCCCATTCCCGTTGGGAATGTGGAGCACCCCGGGACAGGTGACAGAGTGTAGGAGACTCTAGTTTGAGGTGCTTTTATTCCATGTTACTTGCAGCCCCCGCGCCTGGGTCAGCCCAGCCCGGCCCAGGCACTCCCTGCACGGCGCCCCCAAACCCCAGCACACCCAGGGGAAAAGCAACCGCAGCCCAGAGCTGGGCCTTGGGATGAAGCCTTTGGAAAGCCCCAGCGAGGGGCATGGGGGTCCCTGCCCCACTGGGGTCTGGGCAGTGCTGTCCTAGAGCAGGACAGGCCCTCCGGACCCCTCCCATGAGGGGACATGGGGCAGTGCTGGAACCGGTGCCCCCGGGACTGAACCAGAGCCTGCGGAGCCAGGGCTGGGGAGCTCCGGGATGGGTCTGGGGGTCAGAGGCCCTGTGAGAGGAGGGCTGAGCCCCTCCAGCATCTGCCTGCCCCTCTCCCCTGCCCAGCAGCACCCAGGGCAGCCCCAGCTTGGGGCTGAAGGGAGGCCGGGGGGCAAGACCCCCAAGCCCCAGCTCTGGCCAGGACATGCTCCGGAGGGATGTGGGAAGGCACCAACTGGAGGACTGGCTCCCAGGGCACGATGGAGGCGAGGTGGGTGCCCGAGTTACGTGGCTGCCCCGCAACCCTTCCCTGGGAGCCCAACCGTGCAGTGGAGGGACATGGCCCCCAGAGGGGATGCCCCTCCTGCAGCCCCCAACAGGGTGCCAAAGCTCACCAAGCAGTGCCATGCTCGGTGTCCAGGGGTGCCTGTCCTGCTCTGGGAACGTCACAGCCACCCACCCGTGCCGGTCAGTGCTGGAGCTGTCAGGATCCAGGCACTCAGGCGGGCAGGGAATGAGAGCAAAGCTGTGGGCAGGGAGATGCCAAAGCCTCCCTCTCCCCTTGGGTGGGAAGTGGGCATGGGCAGCTCCCTAAGCCCACCAGCTCCCCCAGGGCAGGCTGGCAGGAGCTGAGGGTGGTGGGGGGCCAGCCCAGGCACGGGCTGAGGAAAGCATTGGTTGTCCAGGCTGGAAGCCCCCAAAAGGGAGTGAGGAGTAACCGGGGGGCTGGAGCCACCCGTGCCTGGCTCCGCAGCCCGGGCTGGAAGCTGAAGGGAGGGGAGGGAAGGGACAGGCACCACGCCAGCCGCTCCGGGTGGCTCCCGCCCGGAGCGGCGCTAGGAACGGGGCAGGCTGCACATCTCGCAGTGGTCTGTGCCCGGCTGGTTCATGAAGGTGCAGTGCTGGCAGGGCCACATGGCCGCGGCCACGGCGTGCGACGAGCCCCCCATGGCGCCGTACTCCTGCAGTCCCGGGAGCGGGACACCCACCGTGCCTGCGGGAGAGAGCCCGGGGCAGTGCTGGGATCCCGACGCACGTCCCACCCCGCTCAGCCCCGCCCCATCCCTGCAAGGATGCTCCAGGATGGGGCTTGGAGCAACCTGGTCTAGTGGAAGATGGCAGAGAGGTCGGATGAGCTTTAAGATCCCTTCCAACCCAAACTATTCCAGGATCCCATGACCAAGGAACAGCTTCCTCCCCATGAGCCTCCAGTAGCCTCTGTGGCAGCTTGGGAGCAGCTCCACACAACCAGCAGCCAGCTCTGCCAAGGGACCCCCCTCCCTGAGGGACACCCAGCCCCAGGGACCCTCCTCTTACTGCAGAGCTGCTCGATGGTTGCCCACTGCTCCGATTTTTTCCAGGTCTGTGCAAGCTCCTCATTTTTGGTCCTCACAGCTTCCAGCAACAAGCTGATGCTGTCCTGGAAATCACAGGTGGGAAATGAGCACTGGGGACCCCTCCAGTGCAAGGCAGGACTGTGAATCTGAGCTGTTCCCCCTTTCCCGACATCCTTGGGGTGCCCCAGTTTATCATTCTGCTCCCTAGCATTCAGACAGATCCCAACACCCCAAAAGCTCCTCTCCTCTGCTTCCAGGAGGTATTCCCTACCCCTGCAGGACAGTGTCCTGGCACTGTGGGCCAGTCCCAACTTCCAGAGGTGCAATCCCTCCATGCTGGAGCGCTCCAGCCCCCATCCCTGTTCCCATCCTGATCTCCAGCTGCCCACGGTCATCCCGGCTGCCTCGCACATGCGCGGCCTCTGGCCAACAGGGCCCAGCTGGATCTCACTGGGAAGCTCCGGCGGCGCCGGCGCAGCCGCCAGGCCCCCGGTGCCCGGCCAAGGGCAGCAGAGCTGCACAGCCAGGACCTCGCTGGCCTTGACTTCTGGGGGCTCTGATCTCCTTATTGTTCCCACCAAATTCCTGATTCTGAGATAATTTTTAAAACATTTCCAACTCTGGGAGCCGCAGCCAAGTTGGCTCTAGGATCATGTGGACAGCCACCCCCCTCGGTGCTCCCAGCAGCTCAGGAGTTTTGTGTTTAGAGTTTTAAAAAAGGTTTTAAAACTCTTTAAACCTTCTCCCAACAGCTTGGTGGGGAACAGCTAGCACAAGGCCCTGCCCAGGGTCATGGGACGACAGGAATGGTCACCTCCACCCACCTGAGGGACCCCTGGAAGGGCTGAGTACCTGGGATTGGGGGGATGGTGTGGGGACAGGACCCTCCCAGCCCTGTTACGTACCCGCAGAGGCATGACCTCGTTTGTGACCAGGAAGAGGAGCAGATGGAAATCAGAAATGATGTCTAAGAAAATGGAGGAAGTATTTTGGGACAGGTACGTGGCCAAACTGTGGAAGTCCTGGGGAGAGGGGAAAGTAATGAAGAGAAGTCAATTCCTATTTGGATCCACTAACAGATATTCCTGTCCCTCTGGCTATTGTCTGCAATGTGCAGGGACATTCCCAAAATCAGATCCCTTCCTGACTGACTGAATCCCAGCTAACAACTTCCAGGAAAAATGATCTCTGGACCCACAGGAGCTCCTCTTGACCAACCCAGCACACACAGAGCTCATCTCAGATCCAAGAGCTGCTGAGAGGGAGCCCGGTAACTCCAGCCTTGTTCCTACAGAAAGAGGGAGAAGAGGACAGAGCAGCCCCTTCCTTCCCATCATCTGCCTTGGCCTCTTGCAGGAACAGCTTTCTGTGCTTAAAGATTCCATCCAGGAAGAGAAGGCAGCACTTTGGGAGCAGGAACAGACGCCAGTCTCAGCGGGTTTGTGCTGTCACCATGGGGCTGGAGCCCCCTGGCCCCTCTGGAGCTGCCTGGCAGGCACAGGGAGCTCTGATCCCATTGTGGATCTGGCAGGAGCTCAGCAGTCGGCATTGGCATGCAGACACTGCTCCGTGCAGGAAGGATCTTGGCAAGCTGAGCTGGGAAGGGGTGACTTGAGGGCACAGCTGTCCCTCTGCAGATGTCAGTGAGCAGGAGGGAGGCAGAGCCCGTCCCTGTGGAACCCAGCTCCGTGGGGTACTGCTCCTCACCTGAGTTTCTCCCAGCACATCGCGGTTCTCGATGGGGAATGGATTTTGAGAAATAGAAAAAGTGTAGACTGGATCCTTGGGGAAAGTTGTAGTAATCTAAAAAAAAAGAAAAAAATCCAAGGAAGGATGATCAGAGACCAGTGGGATATAGGAAGCAAGTCCAGATAGCTGAAAACAACAACGGCTGTGATCCCAGCTCAGCCAAACAGTGAGGGATCCTGCAGGGATCTGATGGCTTTTAATTTAATTTATAGTGATATTCCATCACCACACCCCTTGGCTCCCTTTCTAAGGAAGCCGGAAGCACATGATGAGTCCTGACAGGTGCCATGGAGAGCATCCCTCTCTGCACAGGTCAGCGTGATACAGCGATCCTGGCACAGCTGTGCCCTGTGCCAGGCAGCTGCTGCTGGAGGGAGGTCCTGGGGGGATCCCAATGCACGTTCCACCCCTCTGTTTTTATCCCAGTGACACCCCAGGTATCCCAGGAACAGGTGCCTTTGCTCTTGCAGGAATTCCCGTGCTCTGGCACTGCCTGTGCCGGGGGCAGCTGGACCAGAGAGGCTGCTCCAGGTGGATCTAATAGTTGTTGGCACCACCTCCAATTCCAGCAGTATCATCTGGCATCCCAATTATTTGCTTTCCTGCCTTCCACCCCGCAACTTTGTTTCCCAGCCCCCGGGGCTGAGCTGTGCAGTGCCTGGCAGCAGCTCTGCTCCGGCCAAGCCGTGCCAGAGAGCAAATTCCCTCCTCCAAGAAAAGGCATTTCTGGGCAACCTGCTGAGTCACTCGAAGGAGATGGATCCCTAATTGCTGCTCTGGAGTTTCCTCATTAGGCAGTGCCTGGGACAGGGGTCCGTGGGGCTGCTGCTTCCCAGCCAATGTGGCTCTGGGCCAGCTCAGAGCCCTGATAAGGCACCAGGCTTTCCTGGAAAACAAATGTGTTCCCAGGCACCACACCAATCCTACGGAGCAGGGCAGCCACCTCCCTGCTAGGAATGCCTGGCAGCAGCAGGCAGAGGAGGATAATCTGTCTCAGGAATCCCTTCCCCTGAGAATTTCAGACGTGGGTTAGGAGTTTGCTCCACTCTGACCATCTCCTGTGGGAAGCAAACACATTCAGGGAATACTCACGTCTATGATGAGGTACTCGACCGGGAGCGGGCGAGCCAGCTGGGTGATCTCATTCCCAAACTTGTCTATGTCCTGAAAGAAAAAGAGTTGGATTATTCCTGAGCATGAAAGCAGTGTGAAGCCCAAGGGATCCTGTCCTGGAGATGCTCATGCAGAATCCTGGGCTCTGGCAGATCACTGAGGGTGTGGAAAAGAACCTGGATGGGTGGTGCAGGGCTGCCCAATTCCCTGCTGCTCCCTGGGGTTGGACATCTCTGTAATTCCAGTATCTCTGGAATCAGGATCTCTGTTTCCTTGTGAGCCAAGAGAGTGAGGAGTAACAAACCACCTTGGGCTTGTCTTCCACTAGAGAGAGACTTGGAAATTACCCAGGGAGTGTAAAGGTGGGATTCTACTCCGTGATCCTTGTAGGTGGGTCCCTTCCAACTCCAGATGTCCTACGATTCCATGATTTTAAATGCCATTTAGGTGGCAGGTCCATCTTAAAGAGAGGGACAGGACCTCTGCCTCCCCAGCCAAGGCAAGGCAAGGAGCCAACCTGCCTTTCTGCAAGTCTAGGAGCGCCTCAACCAACCCTTCATCTGGGAATTGGGAATCTGGGCACTTTCTCATACCCAGACCCTTGGAACCAGCACATCCCACGGCGTAAACTTGTTTTGCTTTGCCAGACGAAGGGAACATAAAGTTTAATTAGGCAGACAAACGGCCGGCATATGTTCATTAATCATAACCTGACAATTAGACGTGATTGATGTCAAACACGCCGGGTTCAAACGCCGCTTCGGAGATAAATCCCGGAGAACTGACACTTTTCATTAAAGATTCCGTACGAGGGGGTTGTGTTTTCTCCCTAAATCATTACTTAACGTGGCATAAATCATTCATGGAGCCCCACATAAATCATACGCCCATAATTCCCAGTCAGGGACGTGGTGCTGGACGTTCCATGGACTCTCAGCGGTGGGAGCTGGACCCGGAGCTGTCACCCCCAAAGGCTGCGAGTCCTTTGTGTGGGATGGGAGCAGCATCCCATGGGCTGAGCCAGGGAGCACCATGCAGGGCTGACTCCAGGACTCCCTCCCCTTTCTCCCAACTCTGTTTTCTCCTGGAGAACACCACTCCAGCACCACTCCCCCGCTCTCCCTGGTGTTTACACAGCACAGCTATGAGGAGCAGCAGCCAGCACCATCCCTCTCCCAGTCAGGCCTTGCCCCAGCAGGCTCCGGCACGCTGCTCCCCTCCAGGCACAGCCCCCCTCCCCGACCCCCTCCCCAAGCACCCGCTGTCCCCAGCAACTGTTCCCTCTGTCAAAAAATCTCCCTTCCAGTCTTTGAAGCTCCTTTGAAAGGCAATCCCGATAAGGATCTTTGCTCCTCGCACATGACAGGTTGTGGCCTCAGATCTCTCTGCCTCCAACAGGAGCAGGAGGAGCCGTGGAGCCTTTTTTTGGGAGATCACAGGACCCCAGAGCCAACCTGCTTCTAGATCTCAGTGATACCACAAGAGGCAGGAATCAGATCCAATCAGCTTCCCAAACACAATCCTGCCACTGCATGAAGGGACCTGCAACAACTCACGCATAATTAGCCCATCTGGAATTCATTTTCCAATCTCATTAAGTTCTAATATGCAGAAACATTTTTCCAGCACCTGTTGGCTTTAATCTCCCCCTCTGGGGATTTCCATGTTAAATGCCTGCTTTTTCATGGCATGCTGCTGAGGCCTCCAAGACATCCACAGACAGGAACCTCATTCCCCCTGAGCCGAGAACATGTCCTGATCCTGACAGGACAGTCCCCCCAAACCCCAACATTCCTCTCCCACCTCCATGATTATTTAGATAAGTTGTACAGGCCCTAATGAACATCAGGTTTTAAAGGCCTTAATGAACATCAGGTTGGGATTGTTGGGAGAAAGATCCTTATCCTGAGCTTGGCACCACCAGGACCCTCCCAGCACCCTGTTACTGCTGCAGCCTGAAACCCCCAAAACCCAGTGGCACCAGCTCCAAAGGGAGGCCAGGAAGGGGTTAATGGAGCAAACAGCATTTGGCTTCAGGACAAAAATCCAGCAGCAAGGCCTGGAGGTTCTGGACAATGCATCATCCCAGATTGCATCAAGGCTGGGATTACAGCCTTTCAACTCACTGTTTGGACGCAGGAGCTGCACAGGGATGAGGGTGAAGAGGGAAAAGGGTGGGAACACAGACACCTCTGCAGGACTGAAAGACTTCTGGGTGGCCTCAGGATTATCCATGGAGGGTGAGGGGAGCAGCCAAGTGAGGAGCCCGGGGAGCTGCCAGCCAGGAGGGAGGCTGGGGATGCACGTCCCAGGACAGCCGTGAGCATCCCACGCTGTCACCATGCCATGCTGCGAGTATCCCGCATCCCACGCCGTTATTCCCGACCTGCTCCCTCTGCTGAAGGCACGGCGGAGCTCGGCAGCCATCTGTCCTTCCCATGTGTGAATAAATCCCAGCTTTGCTCTTCCCTCTGCTGACTTCCAGGCGCTTCCCCGGGCAGTCCTGCCCCTCACACGGGGAGCGCGGCTGAGGCGCAGAAACGAAGCGACTTCTCCAAGAGCAAGTGACAGGTCAGGGAGAGTTGAAACCCTTCCCAGGAGACTCCTGCTGAGCTAATCCAGCATCCTCCACCCCGGAGCAGCTGGGACATTTAAGGCTAAGGCAGCTCATGAGCTGGTGGGAGGGCAGCCAGGGAAGTCCTTCCCCGTCAGTGAACACTCCCTGCAGCCTGGCTCTCCCTGGGAAGAGGATTTCAGTGCCATGGTAGGACAGCCTGCCTCAGAGGTCCTGCTGGGCTCCAATAAAAGCAGGGCCCTGGCTCGGGGCTGTCCCAGGGAGAGATGGGACACGTGTCACTGGTGCCAGGCCAGGGCTCAGACGCGGCTCAGCCGCAGGAGAGCTCAGAGCACATGTGGGACTCGAGGGCAAAGGGCTCTTGCACAATGCTCGTAAAGGGCTTTCGTCTTACACCATCCCAAAGAAGCTCTGGAGGCACATTAAACCATCCTAAAGAAACTCTGGGGGGATGTTAAGGCAGCTGGAAAATGCAATTCACTTCGAGGATGACGATGACATAGTGTTTGTGCTGAGCTGTCACAAATACCTGTGATAAGAGACAAAGCCAGCCAGCCCCCAAATCCAATTATCCAGGAGTTTTAAAGCATCTGTAAAACATCAGGAATCTCTTCCCACAGCTGATGAAGTTAATGGTGGAGCAGTTCAGCACTGCAGAGTTCCTGGGCCGGTGGACTGGGAGGAGGTGACAGCAGGGACAGGGTGCAGCCCCAGGGAGAGACCCCCCAGCTGCACCCTGAGCACTCCCTCAGTGTTGAATATCAACCCAAGGAACATTCTCAGTGAAATCCAAATCAATCCAGCTGTTTTCTAAAACCAGATGGACAGAGGAGGCTGCTCAAGGACAGAAGACAGGATGGAAAATCGTGTGGAATATTCAGCTGGGCTCACCCTCATCCAGCTCAGAACTGGGTGAAGTGGCTGCTGCAACATCATCATCTTCACTCACAGTCTTTATCCCAACCTGTGTCCATGTCTGTACATCAAGGACTCCTTCCTGAGCTCTGTGTGCTGAGCTGGCCAAGCAGCAGGTGCTGGTTATGCCCCGTTCCAGCTGGAACCAGTGCTGAGCCCTGATGCTTCCCAGACACCCCTGGAGGCCGGGAGGAATCTGTTCTTCCTCCTGGCTAATCTTACCTGGGGAGACACCTCAGAGCAAAGGAACTTGTTCTCGCAGTCCCCAAACCCCTTGAGTTCCCCACTGGAGCAGAGTTTTCCCTTTCTGAGCCAGGACAGCAAGGGCTGCGTGTCCAAAGCCAACTCCAGGGGGGTGGCTCCTTGGAACAGCAGGCGAGGGGCCAACATAAAGGGAATGGTAAAGAAATACAGAAACCACCCAGCTGCAGGCTCAAGAAAACCGCAGGACAATGCCAGTGCCATCAGCTTTCCCATTTCCATGGAAGAAAAGCAGCCCCTTTTCCCATTCGCAAGCCGGAGGCGAATCCGCCGCGCTGCCCTCGGACAGATCCGAGTTCCACGGATCCTGCCTCACATCTGGCTGTTCTATAAATACATCCAAACTCCACAAACATCGGCCTCCTGGTCCTCATCCAATTAGAATTAATTTGTAGGGCTCCTTTCATCCTAAAGGGCTTTTCAGAAGAATATTTGGATATTGTATGGGAATGCATGTGGACTTTTCTCTGCACAGTCCCAGAGAAAACAGCAACTACTCCAAAGTGCAGCTTTCTCCCCAAAACTGGCTGGGGGGTCAGCACCGAGGGGAACCCCACATCACAGACTGGGGACAAAGGGAGAGCAAGGTACTGGACCCCAAAGATTCCATCCTGTGCCACCGGATTCCTGCCACTCCTGGAGCTCACCGGAGCTCGGACACGGCTGTTGTCACCATCCCAGGATGAGGCAGTGTCTCTGATCTCAAGCCTTGCACATTTAATGGGACCCCAAAGGTTTCCCAAGTCAGGAGTGACTAAGCTTTCCACAGATTTAAGAACATTCAGAAATAATTGAGGGATCCTAGAGCCAAATCCATTGAAGGCTGAGGGAGAATCCCACTCGGCAGGGCCATCCTCGAGCGCTCCGTGAAAAGGGCAATGAGGGAGAAAAGCTCTAAAACATAGAATCAGCTGCAGCCCGACCCAGTGAATCAGTGGATGATGGAAATTTCCACGGAATGCTGGAGCCATCCGTTCCCATTTTGTTTATCTCCCTGCTTAGAGATTAGAGATGGGAGTGAAGCCCTTCTGGGAACACCCACCGGCTTCCTGCTGCTCCCAGCACCCCGGGTGGGCCACATGTGGGCCACAGACCTGCGGGACCTCCTGCGAGGCTGCCCGAGTGTGGCACGGCCTGGGCTGCTCCAGAGAGGGATCAGGGCACGCCAGGAGATGATCTCATCCTCCTCACGATCAGGGCCAACCTTTGCACACCCGGCTCCACTGCATTGTAATCGGCCCCGGCTTATCAGCTCCCAGGAGGAAGCTGCCTGCTCCAGAGAGAACAGGATTCCATCTGCTCTCCCTCTCCAGCAGTGGATTCAGCCCAGAGGTGTTCCCTGTTTCCAGGTGGGGTCAAGGCAAGCCAGCAGTCTGGCACTAAGGGGTGGAAACCATGGAGGCTCACAGGGAACACCTGTGAGCCTCCAGCCTTCCCAGTCCCACGTTCAGGGCATGCAGGAACACCCTGACCAGCTCTACTCCCGTTGCTGGAGCACAGTCCCCTCATTCCACTCCTCCCACACGAAGGCAGCTTTCCTTATACCGTGCTCCTTAAAGGACAGCTTTACCACAGGCAGCAGGAGCAGACAGGACAGGAAGGAGATAACTAAGGGGGTGATGGATGGCTAATTAGCCAGCAAGCAGTGCCATTAATTAACTCCTCTGTCCCTGCTCATGGGGCACCAGGAGCCCTGGGCTGGAGCAGCAGCACTATCAGCATCCGCAGAGAGCCTGATCCAGACTTCCCAACTCAGCCATGCAGGCATAGGAGGGGCTGAAGGGCTCCAGGAACAACTGGCAAGAGAGTAATGACATTCCATCCATCACCACCAACCCCAAAGTGCAGCAGGCAGGGACAGCAATGACACCTCATGTCCTTCCAAGACCCCTCCTGCACAGCTGCCTCCAGCTCTGGGCTCCTCAGAAGGATGTGGAGTTGCTGGAGTGAATCCAGAGGAGGGGGTATTCATCTGGAGATATACACTTGGAGAAGTCTTCAGGGAGACCTGAGAGTCCCTACCAGTGCCTAAAGGGGCTCCAAGAATTCTGGAGAGGGAGTTTGGACAAAGAATGGAGTGACAGGAGAGGGGGAATAGCTTCCCACTGCCAGAGGGCAGGGTTAGATGGGATACTGGGGAGAAATCCTGCCCTATGAGGGTGGTGAGGCCCTGGCAGCTTACCCAGAGAAGCTGTGGCTGTCCCTGCAAGTGTCCAAGGTCAGGCTGGATGGAGCTTGGAGCACCCTGGGATAGTGGAAAATGTCCCTGCTCATGGCAGGGGTGGAATGGGATGAGCTTTAAGGCCCCTCCCAACCCGAACCATTCCGTGACTCTGTGACATTGAGTATTTTGGACCCCGCTCTGGACGCACATTTTCCCTGCTGCTCCTCAGCATCAGTTTCCAGGGGCACATCTGGGAGCTGCCCAGGCCCTCAGCCCTCACCTTGTAGAAGACATCAGGCACGTACTGCTCGCTGCTGGACTCCTTGGCGTAGCCCAGCTCCGGCGCGTCCCGGCAGGGCAGCAGGCACTCGTCCCGCACCAGGGCCATGCACTGGTTTGACACCTGGTACCCCTCAAAGTGCACCTGGTTGTCGGGACCACCTGGAGGAGGAGAGGATGGTTAAAGCTCCCAGGATCACTGAGGTTGGAAAACAGCTCCAGGATGGATCTGTGACAGATCCACACGTTGTCACCCAGGCCAACATCCTTGGACACCTCCATCTCACAGCCTTTCCCATGAAGAACTTCTTCCTGAAAATCCTGCACCCTGGTGTAACTCCAACAGAAACGACTGGAAGAGCAGCACTATGGTTGGACTCAATGATTTTGAAGCTCTTTTCCAACTGTAACAATTCTAAGACTCCCTGATTAAACACAAGGCTAACAGTGATGAACACCGAGATGAAGCTTGCTGCTGCACGGCAAGAATTTTAAGCAAGAATTCCCTCTAAATTCCACATTTTTATAGCCACACACATTTCCACAACTATCCCAAGAGCACAGAGCCCAGGGAACAGCAGGAATGCTCTGCCAGGAGCTCCAAGGAGGAGGAGCTGCCCTTTTGGGGGCTGACAGCACCACTCTCCACTCCCCTGCAGGTATCTCCTCCTTTTCCAAACAAAACTCAGGCATGCAGCTTCTGTGGTCCTGTTTCACTCCCAAGGATCCCTGAGCTGCAGATCACCTGGTCATGCCAAGCCTGAACAGTGTTTTCTCAGCCTGTACTGGATGGTTTGGTGGAAATCTGACATGGAAAGTGGGAATTAAGAGCCTGGCTCATGGAAGGATCACATGCTTGGCGCTTTCATTTGGATAATGTAAGCAACATCAGGTCATGTGTCACTGGAATACAACTGGAAAGAGAGGAGGGAGGCAGATGGTAGGAAAACGTTACTATTTCCAAAGCTATGGAATTCAGGAGGGAATAGGAATTAATCCATGTGGAGGATTTAAAGGCAAAGTTAAGGCAGACTATCCAAATACATTTCTGCAGCACAAAAAGAAGGAGTCAAGTGTTTAAATAGAACCTGCTGGGCTGATTGAACAGAGGAGAATGAAATTAGCTGGAACAGCAGAGAGGAAATATTCCTTTTCTACCCTTTGATCTGTAACCTCAATCACTCACTGCTCCAGAACAAACACTCCTAGAAATTAAACATAGACCAGGACAGGGAAAGGCCTGAATGCAGTGTGTTTGCTCAGTAAAACACCTTGTTTAAAAAAAATTAATTAAATAAATAAATAAATATATAAAAAGAGAGATACAGATCTATATTTAATGAGAGACGGATGTGTTTAGCAGTCTGGAATGTACAGGCATGGGCCTGTTAACTAAAAAAAGAGCTTTTTCACTGAAAAAAGGCCCTGGGAAGCCTTACAAAGACAGGCTCAGGGCAGGCAATGTCCCAACCCACTTTCACTTTTCACTCTGGATGTTATTTGGAAGTCATGAGGGTTTTTTCATTGTGTTAAACAGAGCCAGAACCAGTGATTCTGCTCCAGGGAAGGTTTAAATGAAGACATGTGTCATCCCATGGAGAAGAACAGAGTGAACTGGGAACACTCCAGCCCTCCCAGCACATGCCAGTGTCCCCCCCTCCCAGCCCAGCCCATCTACGGTGCCTCTGGAGACTCCCTGAAAATGGCTAAAACCAGAGGGTTTAACCATAAGCACTTTGCAGGAGCTTCTGTTTTACTCAGCCAAAAAAAATGTTTCCAAACATTTTTTTTCCCCTCGACAGATTTTTTTTCCCTGTCAGGTTTCCCTGACAGCGACGTGAGGGAGGTAAAGATCCCTCCTGGAGGAACTAATCCATAACTCTGGAGTGTTGTGGTTCTGCACTGCTGCTTCCAGGCAACAGAACTTGGAGCTTAAGGATTTGAAACAAAAAGTGAGCAACAGTTGTTGCCCTGGCTGCAGGCAGAGAGTGATTTCTGGGTCAGAGAGGTGGGGCTGAGGCTCAAATAAGTCTCTTTAAAGAGTTGTAGAGTAAAAATCGGGCAAATAAATAAGAAGTGAGTCATTGTAGAGAGGAAAAAACAAAGAAAGATGAAGTATTTTAGTTGACAGAGCAAACCCCTTGTTAGGTAGGACAGATGGGGAGCAGGACGTGTGATTTTTGGCATATTCTTCTACTAACAAGAGGTAATTCAGGTGAAGCCCAGAGGGCTGAGGCCAGTCTGTACCTGTAGCCACAACTGTGACAAACTTGGATCCAAAGTGCCCATCGGGAGAGAGGCGACAGATGTTGGGCTGCTGGTTCTGGAAGTTGCCAGCTGTGATGCACTCCTCTGCACTCAGGAAATACGTGTCCTGAGGGGAGAGCAGGGACTCCAATCAGCCAAAGGACCAGGTGACGTAGCCCAGACCTATTTCCCTGGGCTGCAGCCAAGGAAAACGACCAACACCCCAGGAAAACACGCTTTCGTGGAAAGCTGCTGCAGAGCCTCGGACAAGAATGTGACCTGTCAGCTCCCCAGCCCTGGGCTGGCTCAGGACTGTCCCACCCACCTCTACACACCTTTTTTTTTTTTCTTCTTGGAAAAATCGAGTTTCACTTTCCAAATATGGACATCACTGAGTTTACAACCACGGGAAGCTGAGGAGGTCCAAGTTTGAGCCACTTATGTGTCACAAAGCCCAGCCCATGGGAACATCCTCTGAGTCACCCTGCCTCACTGAGTTTCTCTCTCACATCCCACTCCACTCCCTGGAGTTTTCTTAGCCCTAAAAGGGCAAGGATAGATGGGATTTTGCGGAGAAATTCTTCCCTGTGAGCAGGGTGAGGTCCTGGCACAGGGTGCCCAGAGTAGCTGTGGCTGCCCCTGGATTCCTGGAAGTGTCCAAGGCCAAGCTGGACAGGGCTTGGAGCAGCCTGGAACAGTGGAAGTTATCCCTGTCCCTGGTGGCACTGGATGGGCTTTAAGGTCTCTTCCCACCCAAACTATTCTATGATTCCATGAGCACCATTTCCTCAAAGCAGGGATGTGAAAGGCTCCAGCAGCTCTGCCTGCTTCCCAAACAGTTCAATCCCTAACATATCCAACGGTTCCAGCTCCTTTTCGTTCAGAAGTGTCTGGAAAACCCCATCTCCCAAGAATTCCTGTGCCACCAGCAGCCCTGGCTCAGCTCTCTGTCTGGCACAGGAGCTGGAATTCATTGGGAATAATCTGGGTCACACCTGGATCTCACCTTGTTCCTGCTGTATCTAACAGTTCCTTTCCGTGTGTCTTCGGAGACCAGGTCAGTAAATATCCAGCCAACCTACAAAAGGGGGATGGAGAACGTTGCTTTAAGGAAAAAAAGGACAAAAAAAAAAAAAAAAGAAGGAAAGAGGAAACCAGAAGAGCTCAGCCATTTTCTGCTCACAGCACACGATGTTCTTGGCTCCTGTGCACACTGCCTGCAGGGAATGGCTCTCCCAGCTGTGCCGGGCTCCTTGGAATCCCATTTCCAGGAGCAGCAGCATGCCAGCTGGCCAGCCAGGGCACCTGCAGCATTAGGTTTCACTATGGAATATTTCTTCATGGAATGATCTGGAGGCTGTGAGAGGCCTCTGTGCCACCACCTGCTCCCACCCCCAGCATTTCCTACAGAGGGTTTGGAGCGGGATCCGGCGCCCGTGGGTGACAGAGCAGCTCGTGTGGCCCCAGTCTGATCCTCTCACACAATCCCAGTTTGAACCTTGCACACACTGGTTAAGAGCAAGCTCACAGTGGAGCGTGATTCATCCCAAACTGGAGTCAGCATTGACCTCAGAAAGCACATTCCTGCTTTTTGTGGTGCAAACACACCTCGGAGGGAATCATTTCACACACACGTGTGACATGTCCAAACACCTTGGGATCAATCCTTCCACAGAGGTGTGACATGGACACGAACCTTGGGACGACCCCTCTCCACCCAGGTGCCAATCCCAGCTCCCACAGCATTAACCCTTCCAAGGCAGAACTGATCCCAACTCCCCCAGAGCCCAGGCAGACCAAACCCTGCACCCAGCACTTGGTGATGTGTTAAGTCCCATGGATTAAAAATATCTGATGGGAGAACGTGGAAATAAATAACACACAGAGAAGTTTTGCTCCAGCCTCTGGCAAGGGCTGGGATCTTATCTGGGAGAACAAAGCCCTCCCCAGATGTTTACAGTCTGCACTGAGCCTTCTCCCAGGCGGGTTTTCTCCAGCAAGTCAAATCTTGTTTGTGTACATCCCATTCCTGGCATTCCCACCATACCAACGCTGCTCCCAAACCGGAAAACATCAGTGCAGGTTGGAGGTCTGTGAGGAAATCAGGGAATCCTGATGGGATCACTGCAGGCTGGAAATGAGGGGGACCTGCACCCCTAACCCCACACACCACTGACTCCCTGCAGCACCAAGGAGGGGAACACAGACCAAGAGCAGCCTTTGCTCCTGGAAATGGAGCACACAGGCAACTCCAGCTCCATCTGGGCCAAATTAGCACTTGCCAGGGAGATTCTCCCAGGAATGGCTCCTGTTGCAGGGTAAAGAAAGGGAAGATGGAGTTTGTGCTGCTTTGCCCCTGCTGCTGCAGCCACACAGCCCTATGAGGGGCCTGTGCTCAGGAAAACCCTCTTGATTTGGGTTTCAGACCTAAAAATGTAACAGCTGCTAATACTTTGGCAAGATTTAGGTAACCTAGAGGGTCTTGGATAACCCCATGGAGCTGGAGAGAATTGCTGACCACTTCCCTGCCACACATAGACACACAAGATCTGACACATCCTGACCTTTCTCAGGCCGAGCTTTGCCGCGATCTCATCCACAACCTCGGCTTTGGGATCCTCCAGGATCTCCAGGCTGTTCTGGGTGCCGATCTGCAGCAAGGAGACACTGGTTAGTGACACGGAACTGGGGGAAAACCAGTACAGCCAATGTGGGCAGTGAGGCAGAGGGTAGGAGCAGAGGTCTGGGCTTCCCCTTGGGCATCACCACAGATTGGTGTCACCCCAGAGGCCTCCTTGTGCCACTCTGTTCTCCAGCCACACTCCCAAGGATCCATTTGTTCCTTTTCCACTGGCAATCTGTTGGATTTTACTTGGCAGCCGAGCAGAAACCACGAGGAGGAAGGAAATACATGAGGAGCACTGGGCTGAGGAGTGGTGCCGTGCCCCACCTAGTGGGGATTCCGACTGTTCCAGCCAAACCCATCCTCAGCCTCTCCATCATTTCATCTTCAAATCATTTAGACTTCATTCTATCTAATTAATCTGCTTCAATTTTACCATAGAGCTGGTAAGGAACTGAAGGAAGGGCTGCAACTGCTTTTTCCTAGCACGGAATCTGTTGGAAAGCCAGGAATCAAGGGAAGGTTAAAAGTGAAATCCACTGTTACAGTCACCCTGGATTTAAATCATCCGAGGGTAAAAAACAACAAAAAGCAAAAGCTGGGTTTAAAATTCTTTCTGTGGCTGCAATGGATGGTGATGTTAAGGAAATGAATCATGTCCTCTTTTCCTCAGGACAGTTTTCCTTGGGGAGCTGCAGTTGGAAATACCAAACCAAAACATGTTTGTGTGTTCCCTGACTCTGAGTCGGCACTGAGGGCCCTGGGTCTCACCTCTTGTGAGGACAGCTTTCCTTGCGGACCTGCAGCTGGAAATACTGTGTGAAGTGTTCCACACTGCAAGAGTTTGTGTGTTCCCCAATTCTGAGCGGCCCCTGGGTCTCACCTGGGGGGGTTCATAGATGGCCGCCACCTCCGCCCGGATTCCCAGCGGGATGTCTTTGTGCTCCGTGTACCGGCCGTACAGATAGCCCAGATGTTGGTTCCCTGTCTTCCTCCAGAAGTCTAGGAAGCGATCTGCAATTGTGTGGTTCTCAAACATGATGTTGTCAACATGCCTGTATTTCTGTTTGACAAAGTTCAAGCGTCAGGCCGTCCTCCGCTGGCTCCGGTCCCTTCCCAGGACACACACCACCCTCTGGAGCTGACTCCTGCACGGCAGGGCTGGGGGAGGCTGGGGGCTCCCTCCCTCTTCCCTCTGCTCAGCTCCCACCCCTCGGCACGGCTCCCTGCTCAGGCTGGAGCGTGGAATGTGCTGAGCACCCCCAGCACCTCGGGGTGCGCTCTTGGGGGCTTCACTGGGACCTTCGCCCCAAGAGCCTCTGCAGGGAAAAGGACACTGAAATTTAGGAGGAAACAAGCAGAACCTGAGTGGCCTTTTGGATCCCATGAGGAAAAACAGTAGGATTAACCACCAGGATTCATCACCAGTGCTGCCAGCTCAGTCCTCACACTGGGAGGGAATTCTGACCCAGGACATTTTGGAGCCCATTTTGCAAGCCTGAAGACCTGGACAGGATTGCCCTGACACCTGGAAACTTTGTGATCCTGGCTGGCTGTTTCGGAGGTCACCTTTCCCAAACTAAAAGCCAGGTCCCCTGGCAGGTGCCCGAGATCCTCTCACCTGTCGGTTGAGGGTGATGGCGCTGGGCTGGCACTTGGTGCAGATCCCCTCGGGCCAGGGAGGGTGTCCCTCACACCCTGACTTGATCTTACAGCTGATGTTCTCCAGGGCTACAAACTTCCCTCTGGGAGAGGAGGGAGGAGAAAGGGGGAAGAGAAAGAGAAAGGGGGAACAGAAAGAAAGAAAGGTGAGAGAAGAAGGGGGGGAAGAGAAGGAAG
>VYXD01010649.1:2345-40083 GCA_013397195.1 Hylia prasina
GGTTGGGGGAAGCTACCAGATCTTTCCCTTTTTAGTAAAAGGTGCATAGCATAGGCCTGCAAATTACACAATTTCATAAATTACTTGCTCTGGACTACTTGCATCCTCAACTGGGAGAGCATTATGTTGCATCCTGTATAAACACTCAATACTTTCACACAGAATAGCAGAGAAATTGCTTCTTGGTGCTTGTAGCATCATATAGCATTTTATCATTACCATGTTTGCTGTATCAGCCTTGAAATTGCTTGAAGAGTTGCCAAAATTTCAGTCCTGCCTATGTGAGAACCAAGTGTACCAAATTCCCTGCCAGTTACATGAAGTTAAATCACGTTTCGACTCTGATAACCTCTGAGCAGACATTTCTTTTTTTTTCAATGTCTCATGTCTTTTGCAGGTTTCATGGTACAGTTATTAAGGACATCTAGGCTTTGAGAGACTATCAAAGCAGCAATCCTAGTTCTTCTTTTGGTCTTCTCTTTTCTCAAGAATATTGTATCCTTTGCCAAGTTAGGTAAGGAAAGGTGTATTTAAATAGTGAGGAAAGTCATGCAACTTTGTATGAAATAGCTATTCTGTAAGTAATAAATTGAGCTTAAATTGCAAATGTTCTGCTTTCACATGTAATTTGCTTCTCAGCATGGGTGTGTAAATTCTGAGATTCACAGTTCTGCAGGAAAGCTGGCTGTTTTCAAGTTTATTTAATAAAAGGCTATTTGAAAAATTACTTTCCAGAGGGTGCTATCAAAAAAGCACATTTGCACCAAAAATCTAACAATTTTGTTGTATGATAAACTATCCAATTTCCATTACAACTGATGGAATGCAGCAATTAGAGGATGTCTCATATGGGACCATATGAATTTTATTAGCTGATGCCTTTGCTGAAACCAAAGCAGAAAAATTCACAGGAGCATTCCTACTTATTGTTATCTCACACCTTAAATGAGAGCCTTCATCTTACTTTTGTCAACCAGAGTAAACACAATTATACTGAACTTTCTGAGATTGAACTGTCATTGTATTGGTTTTAACATGTGAAACATTGTCATTCTATCATGTGTTAAAACCTGAAAAATCCATGATGAATTGCACTTCAGTGCACCTGTACCTGCCGTCCCAAAGAAGTTCTGTAGATAATTTAAAGATGGATAGGCTCTGGTAACATCTTCTTTTGAGTTCAAAAAGTGATACATTTATGGAAAAACTTTTGCTTTCTTTTGCTTCACTTTGACTCTTTTAACTAAATGATCTTTTCTTCCAAGCAGGTATTAGAAGTATCAGTAGATAAGACAAAGAAAGGGAGATCAGATACTGATGATCAGATACTGAGTTTCAGTTAAGTAACTGCTGGTGAAATAATTTTCACAAAATGCTTTGCAAACCATGAGTGATGAATGCCATGTAGGAGGGAATATTTCTGTTAAAATAAATTAAGACAGATTAATCCTTCTCATCTTTTCATTTTACTGGCTAATGTGCATTGTCCACAGTCCCATCAAGCATCTGAAAGCATGTTGGTAAAATTTTAAGCTTTGGTGACTAGAGATTATCAAACACCCCAGATTTCTCATCCTATACTACTTTTCAAGTTTTTTACTATACCCAGGTATTAGGTCAGATATATTATCTTTTACGTGTTCTGATCTGCCACCTTTCTTATTCAGGGATAAGTTTTCACATGCTGCTCTTCTGAGAAATACCATAGATCCTTTTCCAGCCATGACCAGTGTAGAGAGAGTTAAAAGACGGGTCATAAAGATGTTTTTTCCTACAGTTTTCTGGGGTGGGGTCATCTGAAGGATCCATTGTATATAAACTTCTGGAAACATTCTGAAAAAGATGAAAAACTCATTTTCCTTTGCCACACAAGGTTTCTTTTTTTCTGTGCAAGCTCGACAGAGCAGATCAATACTTTGTGATATAAAAGGGCATAAAAGGGTATATGTCAATACTGTGACAGTGTGTTCTCATGTTTCTGACATTTGCTCCAAGCACATGTAATGTACTTCTTATTCCATAATCTTACAAACAACTGAGAATTTACTAAGCTATGTAACTGGAAGTGCAAGTCAAATATAATTGCAGCATTTCTGTTTGTATGCTTCATGACTTAGAGTGAACCTATAAAGGAAAAACTGCAAGGTCATCCTTGCAGCTACAGCTTTGTAGGAATAAGTTAAAGCAACTTGACTGTGATTACATAAAAAGAAAGTTTAAATAGACTGAATCAGGTCAGATTTTAACCCTAATAAAATAAAACCAAGATTTACTTTCAGAATTTTATGTGCTACATTCTCATGCAGCAGAACTGTCCCAAACCTAAGCAGAAATAGTGAAGAATTAGAAAATAATGGAGAATTAAAAATTAAAATTGCCCTAGTTTGAAAATTTACAATTCATTCTAAAAAGAATGAAGTGTACAGCTAAAAGCTAAAGCAGAAGATAGAATTAATAGCTTTTGGCTTTGGTATTTGCCTTCTCTGTCCTTTGCACTGGTTCAGAAAAGAGGCAGAAATTGCTTCCCTTCTCTTATTTCATATGGTAAATTCTCTTTGCATTCATCCATTCTCCCCATTTTCTTTTCATGTTTCAAGGTGTTGCACACAGAATACCCCCACTCTCTGAGCCCTGTGTATTATCACAGTTTAAGCAAGAGGAAGCAGAAAAGATTTGCTGTGTGCCAGGACTTTGACAAGTCTAGTTCCCTTGGACCCTTTTTCTTCTCTTCCTCTCTTAAAATGCTTCATGATGTGAGACAGAATGGCAAAAAACTGGATAGGAGGGAATGCCTTTAACACTAGTAGCATGCTAGATTCATGCCTAGTTCTATTTATTCCCTGGCTTTGACAGAAACTTCACAACTTTGAGTGACTCAGTCATCCTGAACTTAGTTCATTATAAGAAGACACTATTTCTTTGTCTGCATAGACAGTCATTGCACAGGCAGGTAAGTCTCCACATGGCTTGACATGAGTGATGCACACTGCGGAGGTGTAGGCAGTATTTCATTCAACTGCCAGAAGAGAAAGTAGTAGAGAACTCACAGTTTGCTTTTTTGTGTTTATGAAGTTTTCGGTTAGGCCCTGTCTATGAACAAGTCTGGGGATGTAATAGTTCCAAACAGACAGAAATGCCCTATGTTCTTGGAAACAATGATGCTTTATTATAGGGAAAACATTTCAGATTAGTATTTCAGTTCTCCTCTTTCCCTTAATCATTTTGCTTACAAGGGTTTTTTTGAGCAGCTATAAATTTTAAAGACAGATTTTAAGACATAAGGATCATCTGGTTTGATCTTTGCCTAACACAGGCCATAAAATTTCACCAGTAATTCCTGTAGTGGAACATATCATCTTCCCTTAAATTGTAAGTGAATACTGTCAAGCCCAATAACTTGTGGTTTACTAGAGCATAAAAACATCCTGTCTCAATTTAAGGAATCTTGAAGATGAATTTCCTTCTTCCTTGGCAATGCATGATTACTGTCACTGCAAACCAGCTGTTTCTAATTATTGTTCTGAACCGAAACCAAAAACAGGGCTGCCATATGATACTGGTGAGTATGGCCTGAGAGTTTGTCTCACACCCACAACAAGGAACAAAATATTCTGCTTTCTATCTCTGCATATGTCCTTTGTCTGCTGGCCTTTTATAACGGTGTTTTAAGGGTTTTATGCTATGGTTGGCTCCAGTTCAACCCTTCCTTTACTTTTATCCTTTTTAATGTTAAACCACACTCAAATTCATTCCTTTCTCAGGCTTCACAAAAGTGGTTCCAGATCACAGAAAAGAGAAGGCAGGAATAATCTGGTATGTCATGGAATGTAACAGACAGTGTGCTGTGTGATGATGGTGCTTTTTACTGATAGAAGATTATGTGTTAGGAGAAAAACTATGGTAGCACAAGGCAGCTATCTCCTTGTGAGCCAAGCATCTGCCAAAAATAAACTTACTGACTTCTGCGTAAATCACACTGGGACTTCAACTACCAGGCACAACTGGTCATTTCTGTGCCTGTCTGACTGAATCAGTCACAGGGGATCCCGGAGCAGCGCTGTCTCAACATGGTGGATTTCAGGAATATTAACAGGGAAACTTCAAACTGAAAAAGATACATCCAAACGCAACAGTCATAACAAGCCCATTCCCAATATATTTCCGTACTCTTTTGACTCTTCTAAAAGGAAGAAAGGAACAAATCTCTTAACCTCTCCCACAGTGAAATCCTGCAAATAGGGTTTCTTTATTCTCTTGATAAGTTGGCCATTTTCCATTTTCGTTGTTAATCTATCTGTAATTGGCAAAGTCATGTATTTGCCTTAGAAACAGATGTTTTAAAGTATTGCTACAGCCTATCTCAATAGTGTAATAGCTGCATTAACAAACCAAGGTGTCCAAATCTGTGTGCACTGAGGGTCAAAATGCTATTTTGGGAGAATCAAAGCCTAAACAGAAGAAGAAACAAATGTTAATTAACAAAGTACATATTGAAAAAAATGGTAAGAATATTACTTAGCAACATAAATAGCAGTTAATATATAGTGTATAAACCCCATATTACATTTAAAAAAAGGATGTACATTTAAAATAAGGTAGCTAATGGTATAAAATTATGGAAAATTAACAGGGAGTCACAACTAACTGTTGTGTTTCTATGCAGAAATATGGGGATAATAATCTCTTAGAAAACAGATTAAAATATTCTTTCCTTCTCTTAGTCTATTGAATTTGCTTATTGCACAAATGTGAACTACGGTATAACTCTTTCAATATATGAAGGAGTTCAACACTTACTGAGGAATTTGCAGCAATGAAACAGTTACACGAGCACAGGACTTGGCCTTTCTCTAAATGCCTATGCTGAATAGCTCAAATACTGACTTAACTACAAACACCCTCAGCCTGTAATTTTAGACATCAAAACCAAATATATGAAATATGTCTTGGAAAAGAACACTGAAAGCAGCAATAGTACATAAGTGACTATTCAGTACAGAAAGGAATAATAATAATATTTTTAAAGAACACTTGAACTAAAATTAATTTATGTAATTTTGCTTTTTCAAAAAAAGAAAAAGAACTCAAGATCTGCTTGTTAATGCTAAGTCCTTCCCAAAGAAAGGGGGAACCGAATTCTTTGTGAAGTAAAATAATCATCCAGATGGCAAAAACAACCCACCCTGAAAATAGTAAATGTTAAGATGAAGGCTATGTTTCTTGAGGTCATCATCAGTAACAGTTTCATAACAACTCTTAACAAGCTCTCAGCTGTATGGATACCAAAACAATTTGGTGAACTTCAGCCAAACTGTATTGCTAATCTATTATTATAGAAATGTGTGACTGCAATACAGTCCTGGATTTATCACTGACCTGGCCCTGTTTGACATGAAAATACCAGAAAAGAAATAGCAGTTCACGTTTTTTTTCATAGAACTCCTCTGCTTTCAGAATTCATTATTACATAAATATAGATAATGTTTGAAATATTTTAATGAAGACAATCCTATGTTACATAAAATTTAATTATTACATAAATATAGATAATGGAAATATTTTCAGAGAATCCCACATTACTTAAAATCATCTTCTGACTTACCTATTTTTTTATACATAAAGAAGAACAAAGGTTAGCACAATTTACTATATACAAGCTATTAAAAGGCTAATCACCTTGGTGAACTGAGATTTAAGTAGTAACCTCCTTCTCCAAGTAGTATGTACATCTATTTTGTGGCCAATAAAATATGAAGCTATTTAATTTACAGCTTAAACAAATGCATGAAGTCAGAAACAAGAACTTGAAATACAGCTGTTCTGAAGCAAAATAAGAATGGAGATAACATAAAAGACCATTATATTTGATATTGGAAAGAATTATTAATAAAATCTGATCTGACCACTGAATAACTCAAAAAATTGCAGACATGAACATAGTGAAATATTTATGCGGAGCTGAAAATACATAAGATAGGCAATTATTTAAGGTAATTTATGGAGAAAAGTCAAATCAGAATGGGAAAAAATGGGCAAATAAAGCTTACATTCATGTAATCAGTGCCAATTTGCAGAAGAATTAAAATTACCATGTGTACTTTTCTGTCACTACAGTCTAATACAAAAGGAGTCCACATTACTTCTAGGTCATGAATGACAAAATCTTTCTAAATCAGAAGGTCTCTGTGCCTAGCAAAAGTTATGAATATAGATAGAAAGGTATTAACAGCTACTTCCTCATAGTAAATGACTTCCTAAATAACTCTCTCCCCCTGTATCTGTAACAGAGTTGCTGGCAGGCATTATTCCTAGGAATGCACTGGTAAAGGTCTCAGTTACTTTAGGATCTTTTATACTCATTTTTTTTTTTTTTTGCATTGTGGAACAGTTTTACATTGTGGGACAATCATAGCAAGTGACTACATGACTTTCTCCATAGTTAATATAATATGATTCATCCAGCCTCCATACTTCTTCAGATTACACTGAATTTATAGATTAATCTGAACTTCTTTTACCAGCTAAGCTTTTTGTTTTATTTTAACTGCATCCTAGCAAGACAATCACTGTATTGTTCTGAACAAAATCATTCCCATCTACCCAGAATTATTATCTCCTGAAAAATAGATGTTAGGGAATGGTTGAACATCACAGGTTTTCAGATATTTTTAAACTTCAACCAACAAGCTAGTAGAGCAAAACATGTATATAGTCACTGCATAAGAAAAACCTCCATTTGCATGCCCTAAGATTACATTTTCCCACCCTTATGTGGATTCAACTGACAAGAAGAGCAAATTCAAAATTCTTGACATAAATATTTTTTCATATTTAATGATCATATGCTTTTTTAACAAATAATTTATGTAAATACCCTTAAATTCCACATGAATCATAGAAAACTGACTAGAATACTAGTCAGATTTTTTTTTACTTGAAAAATATATGTAGCAAAAAATGTAAGCATATAATTCATAATTCAAGAAAAACAATACACTATCCAGACATAAGTAGCTAGAGGTTCTTGTGAAGGTTTCTTGGACTATACTTGGAACTAAACCTTGTAAAACATATGCACAGCTCCCATTGAAATTAGTGACTGGATTCCAGTTGGACTTGATCTGCCAGCAATGTGAGGCAGCTCCAAATCTAATTTCAGAAAATTGGTCTGTAATCATCTGTCTGAAATGTTATATTTGATGTATGGCATAAACTATATATTAGAATTTGTAAAGTATTAAGAAGAAAATCTTGATGCTTGTACTTTAAACACTGACAGGCCTCTCTTTGGAAGGGAATAATTTTGGTCATGGACAGTTTTGTTTGAGGTTTTGACATATAATTCTGCATTGCTTATTAAATTAAAAACAAACAAACAAACAAACAAACAAGAGCAAACTTCAGAATGAGACTATTACATTTTACAAAATACTATGTCACAAAGGCAGTATAGTATTAACCCCCCTTATACTCATTTCAAGTATTTTCAGAAAAAAATAATGGGTTTAATATATGGAAAAATCTATTATAGACATTGAAAATTCAGTACTATTTGTTTTGAACTGTGTTTATTTTGTCACATAGAGCCCTGAGAAAGACAGCAAGTAGCAATTTCTTTTTGGAAGTTATAAAAGGCAAAATAGTGTAGATGTCTTTTAAATGACGTAATAAAATACCCAGAAGGATAAACACCACAGCTCTAGGAAAAGAAAAATACTCGGTGTATAATAATTTTGCACATGCCACTGTTGGAAAAATACAGTCATTTATGATCAAGGTAATTAAACTGGTGAGACAGAAAGAGATGGTCTAAGGTAAGTTTAGAGAAAAAGTCCTTTGGATTAGAGACTTCTGTTCTAAAATGCATGTGTCACTTACACTGTAAATGAAAATGCCTATCATTACCAAAGATCTCTTATTACAAATCCAGAGTTTCATGTGATGAAAATTGAAATTAATAATTTGTGTGCTTCTTGTCTTTTTTTTTAGCAGAACAGTCACAAGAATGCTAGAAATTTAACAAGGAAGGCTCAGATAAGATTAAAGAAAGTATATGCCACATTGTGTTGTGTTGATCTTGGCTGGACACAAGCTGCCCAAACTTGCTCTATCCCTCCTCTCCTTAGCTGAGCTGGGAAGAAAGGACACTGACAAAGGATCTTAGGTGGGGAGAGGGGCAAGAAGAGCTTTTCATTGTGGACAAAACAGACTCAACTCGTGGAAGTTAATTTAATTAATTAAGTAAAATATTAATATATTACTCAAATCCTAGTAGGGTAATAAGTAAAACCTAAACCTTAAAACAATGTCCTCCCACTCTCTCTTTTTCCCAGGCCCAATGTCACTCCTGATTTGGCTTTACCTCCTGTCCCAGCAGTGCAAGGGGTCAGGGAATGGGGGTTGCAGGCAGTTCATCATACATTTCTGCTTGTTTGTCCTCTCATTCTTCCCCTGCTTCAGCATGGGGTCTTTCCCATGGGATACTCCTCCACAAACTTCTACAGTTTGGTTGCAAGCTCCCATAGGTTGCAGTTATTCAGAAATTGCCTGCTGCAGCATGGGTCCCCCATGGGGTCCCAAATCCTACCAGCACAGGTTCCTCTCTCCACAGGGCCACAGGTCCTGGCAGATGCCTGATCCAGATACCCCAAGGACACACTGCCTTCTTTGGATGCATCCACTTACTGTCCAGGGGGGTCTTCCATGGGCTGCAGGGGAGTATCTGCTCCACCACGGACCGTCCCATGGGCTGCAGGGAAATCTGTGTTCCGCCACCGGGAGCACCTCCTCCCCCTCTTTTTTCCCTGACCTTGGCATCTGCAGGGCTGTTTCTCTCATATATTCTCATTCCTCTCTCCAGGCACTGTTGCCTAGCAGGTTTTTCCCCCTTCTTAAATGTTATCCCAGAAGCCTTGGCCAGCCATGGCCTGTGTAGCAGTCTTGGAAATAGCTGGAATAGGCTTTGTTGAAGGTGGGGGAAGCTTCTTGAAGCTTGTCATGGAAGCCACTTTTGTAGTCCCACCATTGCCAAAAGTTTTGCCACTCAAACTTAATGCAATCACATAAAACCATTCAAATTACTATTTGTTTAACACTAGATCTAGCAGTACTTTGCTGGATTAGGTGTATGGATCTGAATCTTTCTCCAAAGTAAAATTAGCCAACTAGAAATAGAAATTATATGACTTTGAAATACTGATTTGGTAAATTACATTTATTTATGTCCTTACACAATTGGAAATATGCAGAAAATAACGATTCTGAGCATGTAGAGGAATGCAAGCTTATCTTAGCAGTCTAAAGTTGCAAGTTGAAGCTCTAAACTTTGAATTTTAATCTGTCAGTATCATACAATTGAATCTGTGTTAGTAATACATATGTATGTATGTCTGTATAGAACACAAGTCAGCCAGTAGAACAACTGCTGAATGCACGATCTGAAGACAAATATATAGTCTATAAGTTTGAAGTGATAAAAGCTCTTAGGAAGTGCTCACTTTTGCAGGGAAAGAGAGATATAACTATAGAGATATATGGTAATTTTTATGAACATAAATGGATAGTAAATACTGCAAATTTCTGTATGATCAAATGTTACGTTATGTTTCATGTTTGAAATAGTCATCAAGGAACTGAAGCAGGTAATTAAATTGACTCATCTGCTTTCATCAAATTTGTAGAAGTACATAATAAAGTCAGTCAGAAACATGAATTTCAGGTATACACTGTTCTCTGGAAATTGCTGAAATGATATTATTTATAAATATATTCATGTATGTAGAATCCAGAGAACTGCGTATTAGACAATCCCATTCACTTCAGCAATGTTAGCCCAGATGACAGTCATTGAATTCCTAGGTTTATATGAAGGACTAGCCTATCCCACCCAAACCAGTCATTACATAGGCTGAGTCTGGCACCTTTCACCACAATATTCCTCTAATGCTGAAGAAAAGCAGGAATACTGTGACCAAGACAGACAAATGAGACATAGAACAGTGGTATGTGTGGAAGGACATTAATTCGAAGGAAGAGCATTCCACTGGCTGTGAGGAGAGACTTGAAGTCCACACGACCCAGCAAGTGGGCATCCTTCTGTCAGCACTGCCCAGGCCAAGGGCACCACCTGACCCTTAAGACTGGGCCCTGGCTCGATGGGCTGCACCATCTACCTGGTGCTGGCCAATGCCTGCCCTCAGATGGTGCTGCTGAAAGGAGAGGCTGCATTGTGGATCTCAGACTTCAAGTGCCTCCACCCTTCTGCTTGGTTGGGGTTCAGTGGTTGGGGACTGGCAGCAGAGCTGTCTGCAAAAGCTGTGCCCAGGTGGGGGACTGTTGTTTCACCAGTGATACAGCCTGGACTGCTCTGAGTATCAACCAAGAAGGACTACAGAACTCTGGGAGTGGTGGTAAGGGAATCTAAAGTACAGCAGTTTTCTCATCAGTCCTCCTAGTCAGAGGGCAAGGGTTTTAAAGGGATGGTCAAATGTGGTGAACCAACAGGCCTGGTGTCATAGTCAGGGCTCAGCTACTTACACCATGGGACCAACTTTGAGAAAACTGGTCTACTGAAGGCTGACAGGGAACATTTGTCAGAGAAGTGGAAGATCACCTTTGATAATAGGCTTGCCAAGCTGGTGAAGAGGGCTTTAATCTAAAGTTGCTGAGGAAGAGGAACCTCAACCCATCCCACCCTTACCAGTCTGATGCCAGTGCTAGTAAGAGATGCCCAGAGCCTGAAAAGGGATCACAGGTCAGGCAGGAGAGGAACACAAAGGAATTCTTGCTTCTTCAATCAGAAAATAATCTTCCATCTAGAGCTCAACTTAAATGCCTGTATGCAAGTGCATATATCGTGGGAAATAAGAGGAGCTAGAGATGTGTGCTATGATCTTGGCATCATAAAGACATGGTGGGATGGCTCTTATGACTGTACCATTGGAATGGAATGATACAGGCTCTTTAGGAAAGACTGGCAGGGGACAAAAGGAGGGGATGCTTTGCTCTATGTCAGTGACCAGCTGGAGTGAATGGAGCTCCAACTGCCTGGGGACAGATGAGAAGTTGGCCAAGAGACTCAAGTTCTGTGGGGCAATGCACATGCTGGAGGGAAGGAATGACATCCAGAGGGGCCTTGACAGACTGGAGAGCTCAGCCCATGTGAATCTCATCAAGTTGAACAAGGCCAAGCGTGCAAGGTCCTGCATCCAAACCAGGTCAATCCCAAGTACAAATACAGGCTGGGGGAGGGATTAGATCAAGACTAGCTGTGGAAAGAAGGACTTGGTGGTAAAGGGAGGGGATTTTTCTCATCTGCTCTTGTGAGACCCCACTTGGTATGCTGCATCCAACTCTGGGCTGAAGGCAGGCAAAGAGTCGGGGTTGTTCACCCTGGGGAAGAAAAGGCTCTGGGGAGACCCTATAGCACCTAATGGGAGCCTACAGAGAACTGCAGAGGGATTTTTTACAAGGGCATGTATTGACAGGATAAGGAGATATGAATTCAAATGGGAAGAAGGTAGGTTTCCATTAGATATTAGGAAGAAATTCTTTACTGTGATAGTGTTGAGACACTGGAATAGGTTGCCCAGAGAAGCTGTGTAAACCCCATCCCTGAAAATGTTCAGGGCCAAGCTGGATGCAACCTTTGTGCAACCTGGTGTAATGAAAAGCATCCCTACTCATGGCTGGGGGTTGAACAATATGATCTTTAAGGTCACTTCCAACCCAAATAATTTTATGAAATAACCGCCCTTTTGATTTTCATTTCATTTTACTTTGAAATTTCACATTTCCAGTCCCTGGGTAGAATTTGTCTCTCCTCTTATGCAGGACTTACTTGATCTTGGCAGTAAGTGTTCCATAGTCCATGTAAAATTTTATGAAATAAAACAAAATTTGAAGATGTGTATGTCAACTGGCTTAATGGAATGACAGGAAACAATCCAAAGATTTTTATTGTGTATTTTAAATTATGGGTATTTTAAACTAAAATAAAATATAGATAGCTGTGAAAAAGGAGGAAGTAATGAGAATAAAGGTTCATAAAGAATAATTTTAGCATCCTAAAACTAGGTCAAACAAATATACGGAAAGTGCAAAGGCACATAAACAGCAAAGAGTGCACACAGTCTTTAATCACCCTGTACATTCTAAATTCTCAAAAAACAAGTTTATTTGAGATAGTACAAACTTCAAATAAATGCTTCAAAACACTGGGGTTTTAATATTGTTTTATTTTTAAAGAAATACTCTCTCTCAAACTATTTTTCCTATTTTCTTCTTAAAACACAGTAATACTTTTAAGACCGACAAGTTATGGGGGAAGTACAATCAATCACCAAGTGTGGATAAAGATCAGTTGAGAGAACCCAGACAAGTTCCTATGAGCAAAATAAATCTGGTAGAATACAAGTGGAAATTAATTTTTCCCCCCCATGGGTCTTGTACTAGCCTGGACAGCTGTGTATATTACTGTTTCAATTCTCTATCCTCTATGTATTTATATATAAAAAAAATGACTCAATAGAAATTGTAGCTATGGGTAACTAAACTCATAAGAACTCAAAGAATACATTAGTCTACTCTCAGCATTCAGAGCTCTGGGCAGAACTACTTGTCAGAGTGACACCACAAAGATCAAAAGATGGAGAGTTGCATTAATAAATTACTACAAAGATAAGATATTTCATACATGTGTTTCCATCAGGAGCTGATGAGTCTAAATATTACACACTATTACTGAAGCGTTCAAATAACATTGTATGAAAAAATACAACACAAAATATATTAAGGCAACTAGCACACTTTGCTGAAACAGAAACTATTCATAATATCTAGGATTGGGAAAAAAACCCACAACAAATAAACAACAAAAATTTTCTTTTTAGAAAAGTTTTTTGGTTGGTTTTTTGTTTTGTTTTGGTTTTGTTCTTTTTTTTGTTGAGTTTTTTGTCTTTTTTTTTTTTTTTCCTGCATTAAGTATGTACTAATCAACAGTCCTAGCACTCTGGCCATTTTAGAAAACACATGGTTGACAGACACTGAGGACAAGAAAATTAGAGGAAAAGAGAGAAGTGTATCTGAAAGAATTTTACATTTACATCTTCCAAGTACTGTTCATTTGTTTACTTTGTATTAATTCCAGGATTGCTTTGAATTTTGCAGAACTTAATTTTATTCAGAAATATTGTAATTATTTCTCCATTCAATTCTTTTAATCAGAAGTATTAAACAGATTGATCTGCAAAATGTGGATGTGGCAACCCACATAAGAAATTATGCACATGCTCTCTACTACAAGAGCCTCTAGCACAGAGTTAGAAATCTTGTTTGGCAACTGAGACAACTCAATTCTACAGCTTTGTTTTGGACTTACAGCAATATGCTGGAGAAGGGTTTGAGATAAACTCCTAAATGAAAAAAATTGACAACCACATAGCTGTAAAATTCTTATGTTTTGAATTCCTTTTTTTAAAAAAAGTTTTATTTTATTTTATCTTATCTAGAGTCCAATATTTTATTAACTATATAAAGTGGATCAGTTTTAGCTGTATCCCAAAGTCCTCACTGAGGAAGCAGGATTTCGTTTCCTGCTCCAAAACAGTATGAGATGGGATTTGAAAACCTACTTGCTATATGAAAGTAGTTCTTAGCTGGCTATTGGGAAACAGTGTCTAGCCAGAGACTAAAATGTCTGGTTCCTACCTGTTGCTTCTCTTATGCTTTTTTTGGTAGTCATGATTTCAGGAGGCTTAAGACACTGAATCCGACCAGTGAGATAGGCAGGAGAAAGCCTTGCTGAAAATGCCCCTAGGGTTAGGTGTGAGCCTGGGATTTGAGCGTCTCGCACAAGCAAGATGTAAGCAGTTCTGACATGCCTGCTGGCAGGAGCTCTGTGGACTTCAACATCACTGGGGCAACTACAGGGTAACAGCAGATAAGTAGGGGTTTAAGGATCTTAAAAGCAGATAAAGGCTGCTGAAAGAGAATCAAAATTAAAAACCCATGTGTGGAAGGTAATTTTTAAAATGGGACTTAGGAGTTTTTAAAAATATCATCCTGATATTAGATATAAGCTAAGTTTAAAAATACAGCATAAATGCAAATATATTTCCTCTGTTCTACATTATCATAAAAACTTTTTTAACAGATTAAATGCTCAATTATATATAATCTTTTACAACAGCTTCATAGCAAGGAAACTCCATCTGCATAAAGCTAATGTAACAGAGCAGAAAATCAAGCTCTTGGTCTTGCTTTCTCTAGTCTCTACTTCATGTTCCTAAAAAGTTCGGGAGATGCAGAAGCGGACCCAGTGGATATGAGATCTCCAAACTTTTGGTCCAAGCCAGTCAGAATGCTCCCATTTCACTGAATATCAACATTACAAAGTCTAAACAGTGTGTTGTCAATGTAGCAAAGCCAACAACTTTGCACCTCTTACCAGTTAACCCATTCTAGCACATAGCATTCTAGCACAAGTATACTATTAACGACATAAATAGACATTCTTTGCTTTGCTAAAGCAGTGCCACAGCTTTAATACCTTGAAGAGCTTAACTTTCAAGACAACAGGTTTACTTATTCTTATAAATATCCTCCAAAATAATTTTTTTAAAAATGCGTAACTGTTTTCAACTATGTTGACAACAGTACCATGTCCCCTGCAGTTATTTCAGAGTCCTGACTGTGTGTAGAGCTGATTCCAGTGTCAGAGTCTGTATCATTTATGTCCAGATTAGTCACTCTATGAACAAAGTCAGGAACAGCAATGCTGTTACTGGAGATGCCACTGCCCTTGGGTGGCTCTTCATTTGATTGAAGCCTAGTCTCGATGTTGTCTTTAACATATAGTAAATTAAATTCTTCTGTAAGAAGTTCATATTCTTTTTCCTTCTTTTGAAGCAGTGAGTCCCTGTATGTAAGTTCTTTCTGGATACAGCTCAGGTATGAGTTGATTCTCAGACCATCTTTCATACTTTTTTCCAGCTCATATTTTACACTTTCCAAATCTGAGGTTTCCAGTTCAGCATTACCTGCTCCTACTGTGTGAGCATCCTCTCCATTTTTTTCCATGCATATACCATGTACTTCTCTTTCAATTTCAGCACACAGGTTCTCTATTAATTGTTTGTGATGTTTCAGTCTCTCTTCAACCTGTACAATTCCCTCACTTTTGCTCAAATAGTCATGCATCTCTTTTTGATCATCTGGTCTACTCCCTTGCTGCTCAGACTCACTCGTATTGATCATTAAATAGGAGTCCTGCACATAATTTTCTCCATCGTTCGCCACACGATCTAGATGGAATTTTGCTTCACATTTTTCAATTTCCATATCCAGTTCCTTCATTCTAAGGACTTGTTGATGAATGGTATGATCTTGAGAAATGATTAGATGAATCAGTGTCTCCATATTATCTCTCTCTTGCTGAACAGTGTCCTGCTTAAGCTTGGCCAGTTTCCGGAAAGTCTTCCTCACAATTTTCTTTTGCTTGTCTATTGGCAACATTTTCATGTAGTTTGCTGGACTGAGGTCCCACTGCTTTTCTACATTTTGTACTACCTTGGCTTCAGCTGTCTTCCACAATGGAAATGAGAGGAAAGCATCTGACTTTACCAATACAAAATGCAAATTAGCCTGCTCTTCCCCCCAGGCCTTCCAAAGTCTCAGAATCTTTGTCAAGGGAGGCAGTACTCGTTCCGAGCCTCTCCATTTTTCTACGATGCAGTAATCACTAGGTTTTCCAAAAAGGACCTTTTTCTCTCCAAATGTTGTCTGGTGCTCCTCAAGCAGTGCTTGAATCACTTCTGAGCAAGTTGTGCGCTTTGTCAGGCCACAAACAATCTTCTCCTCCTGGCAAACCCAAACCACAATCTCTCTTTCATTTGAAGCCATGTCCTTGCTGGGAGATCTGGAGAACAAGAGGAGACCAGGTATAAATTATGTATCAATGGCAGAGGCAGTAGGAATAATTACTATAATTCTGATATGACTAACATTTGAAAAACTTCTGTATTGTTGTACAAGACAATATACTTGCTTAAATTGCATGAAGAAATGTCTTTGGATTTAGTAACAACTGTAATTGACTACTGATTTAATATTATTACTAGTCCAGCTGAATGAGAACCTCACACAAAATGTCCTTTATCAAATCTTGGTTTTGTATACATAGTAAGTGTGTATTAACAATTAGTGATAAGGCTGGCAATCTGCATTACACTTTCAGACTGTCCTAGGATAGCACAGCTTTCAGATCTTCAAATTTGTTCTCATTACAAAGACTGCACAGACATTTCTAAGCTCTTAGAAATTGCTTCTGAAGAGAAGAATGCACTGAACATAGATGGTCTGGGGAAAGATGACTGAACACCACCAATGAATCTGACAATAGGATAAATCTCTAGCGCTTCTGCCACACCTGCACCCACACAAACATAAAAACAATTGTTTTCCTTTTTTTCCACTAAAAAGTGTCAAGAAATTTTTTGCTCTTCCTGAAGTACCAAATAGCCTGAATTCCAGTGAGTTGTCAGAGAATACCAGCTGCAAGAGAAGACATACATGGGTCTGCACTTTATTTTGTTATTTGAAATGATACAGAAATGCAAGAAAAGGAAAAAAAATAGTTGTTTATTTAGTTGTTTATGAATTACAATGAATGTGCTATTAACCTGGTACCTCCTCATACACTGAGATACCTAACTCCAGGTGTCTGAGAGCCCAATATGGCTCCTGTAGCTCTGGTACAATCACTAGTGCCTAGACAGCAATTCAGATGACAAAAGGTAGAAGGTCACTTTACAGCTAATTCTTCAGTTTGCCCCCATCTGGTCCTGGATTGTTCTGGGACTATGTTGGCAAATTTGCCTGGATATTCCTGTCCTCAAGACTCCACTTGAATAGTTTTCTTCTTGCCCAGACCTGATGATTTGACCTCTTGCATAAAATGATAAAACAGTAAATTTCCTGAGGAAAAATGTCTTTGGATCTTCTGTTATCTCTTGCAGTTAATTTGAATGAATGAGATTTAGTCTGACAGAGAAAGCTTGAAAAGGAAAATAACTATTCAAACCATATTCAAAGGGTGCAATAGAGCATTTGTTTCTGTCTAGGACTACTTATTCAGAGATCTTTTTTAGTCTTCTGAGTTGTAGTAAGCATGGAGTTTTATTTGGCTTAATTACGGTTACACCCTATGATTAGTAAAGCAATCCAGCTTGTTCTTTTTTCTTAATTATTACACAACCTGACAGACACACTGCAATCCAATAAATTGAACTATGATTGACTCAGGTCTAGGTGCCACACTGACCAGGAGGCAAAAATCTTTAAAAGAAAGGAAACTGCAAATGAATACTAATAAAACTGACAAGTGTAAGTTTATTAGTATTATTGCACAGGAGAGCTCTGCCCAATTACATTGCTTCAAGTCTTGGAGCATTCTCTGTAAAATGTGTGTTTTGGTAGATGACTCTGAGTAATAGCATAATTTTCCCTCTCCCATAGCTCCCCCCTCACAAACCAGCATTTTACAGTAATTATTTTTTGAAACTGGTGCTCACAAAGTTAATAATGTTTTCATAGACTACATCTCAAAATAAAAACGCACATATCACAGACACAGAAAATGGCAAGTGACACAAATAAAGAGTAATATTCAAGTTGCGGGGGGCGGGGGGGAAGGAATGGAGGATAATATTAGATTAAATGGCATTACCATGAAGTACATCACATGCTAAAAAATCAGTATCTGTAAGTCCTCTGAGATTTACAACATGCAGGATGCTGTTGTTTTTTTGTTTTTGTTTTTGTTTTTCTGTTGACAGATTGGCAGTTAAGTGAAATTCAGGTAAATAACCAGTTGCAACGTAAGTCAGTTGTGACTAAAATAACAGTATTTGCTTTACACAACAGATATGCAGAGAAAAAAAGCAACAAATCATTTATTATGCATAAAATTATGCAAAATGAATCATGAAAAATATAGTGTCTCAAACTATGTTCACTACTGATACCTAAATAATTGATTTACAAATATATTATCTGTCATTGAATTTAAATTTATAAAAGTACTGGAAAAAAAAGGCATAAAAATATAAGAAATACCATATTGGGAACTCTGAGGCAGTAAATTCAGGCTGTATCTTTCCTGATTTCTTTTGCAATCAAGAAATACATTTCAGAAAATGAATGCTATCTCTTCTAGCATTCTTCTGAGTGTCTCATGCAATTTGTTTCCAAATCAAAACTCTTATTTTGTTTCTTGTTTTTGTTTGATTTGCTTATTTTCTCTTAGTCAGCATTTTCAGAATGTAACCGATTATGTGGATTAAGCAGAAGCCTACTGTCTCTTCTCCTCCTTGTTCCTTTAGAGTTTTCTTATGAAGCCAGCTTCTCTCTGTGCTATTAGCAAATTTTCAGATAAACCTGCAGATCTCTAGACATCCCATCATTATTGTACTGATAATTACATTTTTACTACACTTTCATATAGGGAATTCCCACAGAGTTCAGCAGGAGTTAAGCAAACTTCTGATGGAAACATTGTATATTGTAAGGCAATCTCTACAAGATCCCTGAAAACAATATGGATGTAAAAATAACACCTTTGAATTACGGTTTTCAACCCTTTTCTAGCCGTTTATTGCCCCCTGTAACTTTTTCAGTTACTATAAACCTGTCTGCCCAAACTTTACCTTCAGCCTTTTTTTGGGAAGGATAGTTCTTTACTTTGCCTATAGTCCATAACTATATTAGTAGCACAATCAGATAATCTATGCACATGCAGATACACAAAGAAATCAAGTAGCTTATACATGAAAGTAAGTACTTACAAGTATATATGTATATAATGTATGTACCCTACATCTTTTAATTATATTGTCACATTTTACAGAAAAGAAGAATTTAAAAGAAATTCTGAACATCTCTGTAATTCTTGGATCAAGCATGGTAAAGTACAAATTCTTTCCTTAATTTTTCTATGTGTTTTTCCAACATGTATTATCTTAATTTTTCTTCAGTCACTTCACTCAATTTTTAATCTTTACTTCTAAGTAAAAAGAATTAGTCAGACGTTTATAATCTTACATTGCCATGGAATTCTAATATATTCTAAAATATCGAAAGTGGTTCTTTATTATCTTCCAGGAAAAATGGTAAACTGGAACATTACCATAGACCTTTTAAGTAAAAGTTATTGTGTAATTATTTTTTCATAGTTAATTCAGGTAGTTCCAAACAAATTGAAGCACGATTGTGTCAGTCACAGAACAACAATTGCTAAAAACTTGCTTTCAGGATACAAGAAAATGCCAGTACACTAGGCAATATTTTTTTAAAAACTGTGGATTCCTCATAAAAAAATGAAGAGCATATAATGCATTCATGAAGTGGAATTCATCTGAAATGAATTTCAGTATAAATTCACCATCAAAATTCCTCTTCTTCAAGAGAGGAGAGAAGACCTCCAGGAAGAATCCCTACTGTCTAGCCCATCTTTGATTATTGGGAATAATCATCAGAGGAAGATATTTCTCTCTTTCATTAACTACAAGACACCTATGTGGCCATCTTCAACCAAATAGCTCACTTTCAGGTAGTTAAAATCAGGTGAGATTAATCCAAGCAGATTCTTTCCGGTGAGATTAATCCACATTCTGGTTTACCTGAGAGAAATGTAACAAGAATGGCTACAGCAGCAGTTGATTTAGTACAGACAACTAAGTGTGGGACCTACACATCATAACTTCACAATTTAGTTTAAACCTTGATGTTCAATTTAGCCAGTAATTTATAAGGAAATCCATAAATTCATTTTAATACTAAGAAGGAAGTCTTGAATAAATTTTGGTGATTGACAGGATGATTTTTTTTTTTCCTAAGGTGCAATATTAAAAGTTATAATCTTCAGGAACAAGATCTGCTTTTAAACAGTTATTTTAACAGGGAGGCAACTTTCTCATATTTACAGGTTCCTTGAATTTCGTGTCCTGCAGTTTTGTAAGGGGCACAGAAGAACAAGCATTTTTAATAACCTAGCAGTTAATAGGAGTGTAACAGCCAAAGTGTTTTTCCAGTTTAAATGTTTGAGTTTCCTAAAGACCACAATAATAATTTCTTCAAAACTAGCTATGCAACTTGTATTTTTTCAAAAATACAGTGCTGCAATAAACAGGCTTTGAAGCTTTCTGTTCTGGCTTCAATTCTGTTTCTTTGAATTGATCACTGAAATGTTCTACTTATACATCTACTTATACGTCTAAGATTATAAAGTCTTGATGATAACAATAACATGGAAGTCTATTTTTTTTTTCAAAGCCACTAATTACTTAGGAACAGATGGGAATTTGAACTTAATAATGGTCAAAAGTACATTTCTAATCTTTTTGTTTGCTTGGTTTGATTGCTATTTTTATGCCTTCTGCTCCTTGTTTCTCTTCAAGATGACCCAAAACCCCATCCCAATCATGCTCTAGACCTCACACAGTCTTAATTACATCAGCACAAACTGCTTGTTGTGTGTCAGATATACAATCTGTTAATTTATTCTTCAGGCCTAGGGGAAGGTAATATATTCCAGCAATATATAGACAAAACAAAAACATTACTTATGTCACACAAAGTCAAAATACAAGATAGCTTAAGTGCTGGAAGGGGTATTTTTGATATTCACTGACATTAAGGTATGTCTGGCCCAAAAATATACATATCAAACATAATTCTTTGCCTTCCTGAAACAATCTCTCTAAATATGTAATATAGCAGTTTTACAGCCAATCATCCCAATCAAATAAAGGGATCACCCTACATTTTAGAATTTCACCTTCATGTTTACAAGATGCTTCTTTTTCTTGGTTAATTTCTGCAAACATCCTGTTGGGACTAGATCACCTTGATATCATATTGTTAGCAACTTAATGCAGTGTTTCTGAAATACAATAGACACTAAAAGAATATTTTGCCTTTGTTGAGAAAAAAAGCATAGATAATCTTGTCTCCCTTCACTACGATAAATTCTTTCTAGACTACCCTCCCCCCCAAAAAAAAATTGACTCCTTTTTCAATATTACCATATTTCTTGACATACCCTCTGCAAAGGTATATCAAACTGATCAACTGAAAAATACTTAGGAAAGGGATTCAAACCTGAGATTATGCTTATGACCAAAAATTTTACTAGTTGCTTTCTCCCAGTCATTGAAATAATTTATATGGAATAAATGTCAGTTGGTGAAAATAGATGGCACACCAAGCAATACATTAAACTTTTCCTTGAAACTGCATAGAATTCTTAATAATTTATAAATTTACCATCAAAGACCTCATGCTAGAAAGCCATTTGTGTAAAATATCTTAGTCATCTTTTCACCAAATTTTGGAAAATCATATTTTATTACATGACAGCCTAAGCCCTCTCAATAGCACATACAGTCTAATCTGCAACAAATGAGATGATAGTAGTGTTTTATAATTGACAGACTGCTGTGGTGGGGTCCTCAGCTGACCAGAGTATGTAGGTGTGCAGGTATGCTGCTGCCCTGACCTCTCCAAAGTAAGATTAAAATGATTCCAAACTTCTTAGCAAACCCCTACATTATGCCAAGATACCACACAGAACAATTCACTTTCTGCAATGGAGAAGACGAAAAAGCTTTGAGACAATCTTGCTGCTGCCTACTGCATCCATGCAGTGAAGTGCTTGCTAAGAGATTCAGGGTCTGCTATCTAGGTGCTTTCCTAGAGTCCCCTAAGAAAAATAACACTTTCAGGGAGACCCAGGCAGCGCTCTGCTCCCTGTGTTCTTCTGTAAACTGTATGCTCCCAGCTCCTCAGCAAGAGATTCTGTGCCTCTCACATCCCACCTGCCACACTGCACAGCAAGGAACAATCTCCCAGCCACCCCTGCTCAGCGGCTGGGCTTTGCTCTCCTTTGAAAATGTTGTGACACAATGGCACGTATCATCCTGGGAAAACAAGAGACACTAAACATTTAATAATCTAGTATTTTCAAGGGGCTGGTCTTTGAGCATGCTGCTAGGAGCACATAAATATGCCTTTTGGGAAGTATGTATTGGTGCTATGGTCTTCTCTTTTTTCAACACCCACCGATGCTTCTTCCATGTGCAAGGGCCCAGAGAGCACTTGGCTTGTTTTCATGCAATTTCTAAAAACTCTGTTATCTCAGTGCCAAGATTATTTAATCTCTGTTATCTCTTAGAACTGAGCTATAACTATCATCAAAGAAAAGACAATCAATCAAAAATGTGATGGTTTTTAATTATACTTACTTGCTGGAAATAGTAAGAAGCCAATATTACAGGGATACCTACTTGACACAAATGGTCTACATTTGTAGCACATGCTACAAGTAATTTGAGAGCTTCTGATACCAGTGACTCTTACATGTCAGGCTAATATCAGCCACAGAATCACAGAATATCTCAAACTGAAAGGGACTCATAGGGATCACTGACTCCAACACCTTCTCCTCACAGAACTACCTAAGATTAAACTATATTACTAAGAGCATCATCCAGAAGCTCCTTGAGCTTTGACAGGCCTGGTGCCATGACCAACTCCTTGGAGAGACTGCTCTCATACCCAAACCCACCCTCAGCGAAGACCTAATGTCCAATGATTTGTGGAAATGGTGTGAGAATGATGTTTCTACCAGACCTCTGACCTAATATGAAGACAATAACCAAATATGAAGTTCAAGCATAGAAAATACATACATCATCACATACCATTTAGATAACGCCACTTTTATTGTTTTTATTGTATCTTTGATTTTATTATATCATTGATTTTATTGTATTATCATTTATTGTATTACTTTCATTGCTCCTTTTTCAAAATCTCACTATGTTACCATATATATATGTATATATATATATGTGTATATGTATATGAGACAGTAGATGATCATTATGAAAGAAAAGATCAAAACATACGTAATTTTTATCTGTGAAATTTGCAAAAAGGTAAAGCTATTGGGGCCTTGTGTTGCAGCTCTTGTGTGAAAGAAACTAACTTAATTTGATCCAAAGAGATTTTTGAAAGTGAGTTTAAACATTAAAGGTATGGAGAATACATAGTACATATGAAATCTAGGGTCAGAAGTATTTCAACCTTTCAGGAATAAACGGCTCATGTTGAAAGTCCATATTAAGTTTATTCAGATTATCCACATTTAAACCACCCTTACTCTTAACTTTCTGTCCCCTTCTATAAAGTTATTCAAAAAGCAATAAAGGCCAAATCTTATACTTGGTATGCCTCCTGCCTAAGTACATTACACACTTCTGAGTTTCCTAAGGGCAGCAATGAGGAAGTAGCTACTCTCTCACTACCCAATGAAGCTGGAATTACTCCAAAGCCTTAGGGATTCAAGTGAGCCTATTAACTAACTGCATTCCCACTGCCTTTCACAAGTCCCTAAAAACAATTTTAATGGAGGCACAGTTAATATCCATGTCATGTAGGACACAGAAATTCCATACATGACATGTCAGAAACCTAGTTCTTCTTCCCTTTTGCATCACATGAAAGTCAGGGAAAAGGTCACCTGAAAGGTATTAGGGCAAGGCAGAACTAGCACTTTAACTGTGAGGATTAAAGCTGTCAATACAGATCATCAGTGTAGTCCCAATACTGCAGGAAGACTTGGAAAGAACACCACAGAACTTCTGAACACAAAATAGTATTATTTACAGAGAGAAATAAATTCATCCCCACCATCTGCTTCTGTATTCATTTAATCTTGCTCTAGGACAAAACTTTCTCCTTTACAGAAATGTATATAGGCATTTACTAAAAATATAAGAAAATTAGGCATCTTGTGAGCCATGTGATATTTTTCAAATATACTACTGTATATACACAGTAGTTTGGATGCTCTAACTGAAGTATTTCAGATATTTGAAAAAAGAAAACAATTTAAAGAAAGTCTATTTTTACAACAGGCTAGTTACAACTTTTTTTTCCTGCAATAAATTTAATGTTCATTTTTCTGGTTTTTTTAAAGGTGTAAATTTTTAATTCAACAAGATACCCATACTGTCAGGAAGGCTCTATGAAAAATTTTAATTAGCAACAGCTTTTGCAAATTATGTCCTATATGAATTAAAATTTATGTACTTAGAACTCTAAGTAGGCCCTTCATCTCTTCTGCAGAGAAATGCCATCACCTTAGCTACTGTACAAAATTGTGTACATTATAATTCAGCAATGATCTGTAGTCGAAATTTCTGTTCACCTAAACACTTTAATCTATGTTGGTGCTCTATGACAAATTTCAGTGGAATAACTTTGAATTGCAATAGGATAATATTATATTTTTATATAATAAAAACATGAAAGGTATGACAGTTTAAAGAAAATAATTCTGATAATTATTTAACTGCAAATAACTGATTCACAGCAGACTGCTGCTGACTTGAAATGTCAGACTTTGGTATAATCCCATGGGAAATCATGTGCTTCATTCTAATAACTGTACTGCTTGGAAACAGGTGTCTGAACAGGGACCTTTGGTTAAGAAAACAAAAAAAAAGGAAAAAAGCCCCGACCATGCTTAAAACTGATTAAAAGGAAACTAAAGCAGCCAACTAGAAGGACCAACAAGGGCTGACAGCAAAAATTCTATTTTCTGTTAAGTGGATGGATAGGAGAGTTTGTACTACATAGAGAATAAGCCAAGAAATTGCACTAACTCAGGATATTGCACTACCTCTTACCAGAAGTAAGAGATACTGTAAGAGGAATTATACACTTTGTTCACTAGATGAGAATGATACTTATGATAGATTAACCTGAACACTCCCTTGCTGCTCTATTTAATAATGACAGGGCACTGTGTCTTTGCTACAGTGGCCAATATTATTTTGCAAAACCCCATTTGCAAGAGCCAAATGCAGATGTTCAGCAAAGCTGACAAAAAGTTTACTAGGTCCTCCCCTTCACTTATCAGCTGTGCCCTATACCATGTTTACACTTCCAAGCACTGAACCTACAGGCAAGTGCAAAGGCTGCAGTGGAGACTGCATTTGCCCCTGCCCTTTCCTCCTGTCTTACCTCTGAAATTTTCCTCTGCCCCTAAGGGTACACATTCTCTATAAATAACATCTGCTTTGAATCTGCCTTCCTGCCAGACTAATCATCATTTCTCCATTGTATAGTCAAAGTCATAAGGTAGGTAAGTGGATATTAAACAAAAAATGTTTGGAATTCCAGCAAGCGTGGCATGTACACAAAATGTCATGACAAGTAACACATTTATCATACCAGGCCTGTATTTGCAGTAGCCTGAGAGAGCAGAGGTGGAGCTTTGAGAAAAGAAGAGAACTAGCTGTCCACCAAAATATTTTCCAAGATGAGTAACAATAACATCAACAATTTAAGGGGAAAACATGCTTTGATGTGTATATTGCAACTGCTACTGAGGAAGCAGCTGTTATACAGGAATGGAAGATCCAGGGAAAAGCTCCAGAGCCAAAACAAACACTGACATATTCAGTGATAGTAATTCTTTAGATCATGATAGGGGGGATGGGAAGACAGGCATTTTCAAATTCCTCAGTGTTAATAAGCAACATGAGAAGTTCAGAAATATCAATACAGTAAATGCTACATCTTGATTTTGAGCAGTAGGTAGTTCTCACAAGTAAACAAATGAAAATGCCACCGGTACTTTTCATCTACCACAAGAATTTTGCTATATTGCAAAAATACAATTCTTTAATTTGCTCCTGTGCCTAATTTAAGCATCTATACATATTTAAGCACAGGACACACTATGCAAGCTTTATGGAACTCCTATTAATAATGTACAGAATGTGTTTAAAACTCCATCACTTTCAGTAATATAAAAGAAGTAGAAAAATTTATAGCTCATTTGGAGCACAGGCTTCTAAACGACAGAGTTGCTGTTACAGTTAACAGAAATTTGTGTTATCTAACTTCTCCCATTAGAATTTTTACAACTGCCTTTTAGAAGCACCTTGGTTGTTTATGAGCTTTTGAGATCAAAGAAGTGAGGGGAATTCCAAGCATTGAGAGTATGAAGGGTTTTTTTGTTTGGTTTGATTTTGGTTTTGGTTTGTTTTTTGGTTTGTTGGTTTTTTTTTTTTCTTTTTTTGTGGTTCCATGAAATTCAGTTCAGCTTTTGTTGAAAAGTAAAAGTGTACTGTTTCTCTCCCTTGCCTTTGTTGACATTTTGCCCAGTGAAGAAACAAACACAAAGTATTTTGAGCTGCCAAAACATGAACAAAGCACACTATACGTAGACAGATGATAATAAGGCAAGTTAAATAATGGACTCAGATACAGACAAGGAAATAATACTACTTCATGCTACTTTTCCAGTACTCCCTGATCTGAAGGAGGCTGGAATGGTACCTTCTTACCAATCCTTATATGTTTTGCACTTCTCTGCTCCTGGTGGCACCTTGCGAGACAGGTGCTCTTATCATTCATAATGGATGGAATGACTAGATGGACTTGATTTCTTTTTACCAATCCTAAGGTTAAACTCAGGCTCAGGAAACAAAATAAGAAAAATACTCATTTGGGTTCTATGGTGTCAGGCAAGGATAGAAGCAATGCAAAGGGAATGATAGAGAATGGCCACGAGTCTGGAAAGGGGGTTTAGGACTGCTCTCTGTGCAACAGCAAGACTTTAGAGCTGTTCAACAACTTCATCAATCATTAACCTTTCCTAACTTCTTAAAATCTAATGATTTGACAACAGAGCTTTCTTGTATATCATAAAATCCAGTTTGAGTCTCACTCTACAGTTTGCTAGGAGTGAGAAAGGCAGAATTTAATATTCCTCGTATATGTAGTGCAAGAAATTTTAGAGTGAACCACCCCATTCTGAAACTATATTGTATGATTCTCCCATTTCATTTGCTTTCATTAAATCATTTTGACAAATATCACCTCACAAGGTATTCTATCAAGACTTAATTTACAATCAATTCTTTCTTTTCTTTTTTTTTCTTTTAAATTTCTCCCTCAAACTTTCTGAAAGACAATTCAGTGACAAATGTGTTCCATTACTTACAGTATTTGAAGTGCTGAAAGGAAAAAAGATAATGAAGTGGACTCTTATATAAATGTTCATTCTAAAGAGCTAAATTGAGTATTAGATACATAATTATGCTAACAAGAAGAGTGGACATAATTTTTTAAAAGAAACCTGAAGCATTTTTACTGTCCATTGTCAGACAGAGAGATTTGTGCAGCTTATGCTTTCAAGTAATTTTCTAAAATTGCCTGTCAATGAATGCTTCAATATGTAGTTAGTCAGCCGCAGGCTGAAAGGGTCTCTGAAATATAACCACATCTGCTCTGAAAAAGCTACTGAACAAATGAAATGTTAACCTCACCAACTGCACTCTTCCCAAGCAATGGATATGCTTAAAGAGGGCATAGGAGATTGCAAAACTAGCTCTAGCCAGCTGAGCAATACAGATAGGTAAGGCAAAAAGGGATGAATTGCTGTCTGGAAGCAAGTTTAAAGCTGGCTCATAAAGATTACCAAGAGTAATGGGAAATTCATGAGATTAATGCAAAGAAGAAAGGTGTAGACAAGAGGAAGATACAGAGAATGGTGTCCAGTAGCCCTCTCCCCACAATTTTTAGCTGGAAGAAGAGGAAGGATGCTGACTGAGGAGGAATGACATCCCATGTGGTTCAGATAAAAGGCCATGTGAATCCTAAAATGTTTCAACAATTATGACTTAAGCCCAAAACCTGTTCTATGACAGACATAATGGGTTCAGACAATGTGTTTCCAGCTGGGTCCATATGAAGAGGCTCATAACCATGTCAGTTGTCCATCACAATTCTCATACTGGAGCTGAGCTAGCTTCTTGTCTGATCTCCAAAGAGACATGATGAATTAAGCCATAAAAACCATGAATTAAGCCATTGTTAAACCATCTAAGATAGCCATCCAAATGTGACTGAACAGTTTAGGAAGAAACTTCAAAAATTTAATGCAGCTGAAAACGTGGTAACTTCTGCAAAGGAATTGTGATGAACAGGGAGAGCAGGTATAGCCAAAAATCTGCAGTGGGCACAGTGGAAGCTAAGCATGGCTACATGACTGTGGCCAAAGACCAAGGTAGGCCCAAGAAATAATGGTGCTAGTTTTGTGAGATGTATCTATGGCAGGATAGTGATTATCCCAAGCAGCCTGTGACACCAGAAAGACATTGCAAACTACCTGTTGTCATTAGTTCACAGAAAGTCAGACTGAGTCAACATTCAAATTAATCCTATGTTTCTTTATTTCACGTATTCAAATGTCTTTGCAGGTGGGGATCCTTTCAACATATGAGCAATTCAGATGGCTTCATAGCTCAGGGAGGATAAAAAGGCCTTTTAACAAGGCACTTCATAAGCTGAGTGGTTACCACAGTGACAGCTGGGTGAAGGCAAGCTTCCCTCTGCCATGTGAACAGCTATGTCATGTTGGGAGAAATACACATATTTAGCTTTCCTCTGTGACACGTGCACATTGTCATTTCTGACAGGCTGGTGTGTACTCAGGTTTCTAATATGTAGATGCATAAATATGCAGTCTACAGAAGTGGCTATTTGTGCATGTATTGTTTATATATACAATGATTTCGGGGTTGTAATATATTTTATTGTACATATGTGACAGTATATCTTATGAGCTATACATATGTATTCTGTGATCACATCCAATACAAGCTGTCATAAATGCATTTTTATACTGAATATATGCCTACCAGGCACAAATGCTTAAGCACAAAGAAATATGTTTAACATGCAGCCAAGTACTGAAACATTTCACAAATTGTTGTTCAAGATTTCCATGCTACTTAGTTCAACAAAATTAATTTGATTCAGTGTATCCACCGAAAGATTCATTCTCTCCTACACTGGTCACTTGGCCTCACTTAAATGCATATAAGAGACAGTACTCAGTTTTGCCAGAGATACGGAAGGTACAGAGGCATTGCAGACACTGAATGTTGTAACTTTCAAGTATCTTCCTTGCTGCTGAAATTCATACTACTCACTTGAACATCTCAACTTCCCACAGAAAATACTACAAAAGAGTTGAACTAACTCCTAAGGGGTTTGCTGACACCAGCAAATTCAGCAGGAACTGACCTAAAGCAGTCAGAAACATGTACAAAAGGGCAGGACTTAAATGCTGTTAGATCATGTTCAAATATTCATTGCATTAAAAAAAAGAGAGAAATATTAATTAGAATAGCAAACCAAAACCTGATTTCCTTCTCTCACTGAAGCTTTTAACACTAATCCTTGTCCTCGTCTGCCTTACTGTAACTTAAGCCAGCACAAAATGAAACAGCTTCAACGTGAAATACTGAGAGAATTTCAGTTTAGAATAACTTCACAAGACTTTCCTGAAAACACATAATGAGGGAAGCACAAATTGCACAGTGTTCAGGGCCAGTGTAAGACATGATAGCAGTACAGGTGTCTGGGGAGTGCTACCAGTCAGAATTTAAACATCTGAACTTCTAAAAATTTTCTTAGGTGACTAGAATTACATTTAGGCACCTTAATAAAACTAGCCCTTATTACTTACATTTGCTCAATATGTGTGCATTTCTATTTGTATCTTTTCTCCTAGGTATGGTGCAACCCTTTTGGAGGACACTTTTCAAAATTTAAACTTCTGATATATGTCCTTTACCATCAGATAATGAGTTGCTTTTTAGGCTGACATTACTAAATTTATCTCCACATACTCTTGTAGGGAAAGAGCTCTTCTTTATAAACCAAAGCTATCCACTCATTTAAATTCTCACTCTGTCTAACTGAATTGATACCCATAGACATGCAAAGTAAGACGTCCATAAACTTCCTTTGCTCAGCTCTTATGTAAAAGAGTTTACAGGACACTGAATTAGCAAATGAGCAACACACAGTGAATAACCAGTTCTGTAAACTGTGGTTTATGTGTCTTGCCTACAACTAGGTAGGAATTTTGTGGCAGGGTCAGGGAAAACATCCATGCTATTAGGATGGTTCTCCCTTAATTATACATTATCTACCTCTAATTCACCTCTCCGTTCATGTTTCCCTTTTTAATTTCTAAAATGAGTGGTGCAAAAGATGGTTAATAACATGCTCTACAAATCTGAGCATGCTCCATGAAAAGTGATTGGGTGGAGCTCATATCATCTACCTTAAGCTATTTAAAAATGTAGTTGTGCAGTCAAAGATAATTTTCTGACCTTCCTCTGTAATCAGTGGCATAAAACAGGCACCTCCAAAAGGGTGACTAATCCCATGCTGACAGCCTGTCTAAGACTGAATGAATTGCCCTCTGGAAGTGTTTAGATGTATCCATTAACTACAAAGAGTACCGAGATGACTAGATATGTAAGTTTGCAGTGGCTCAAGTAGAGTAAGATGGAGCTTGACATTTGTGTTTTACTGTGTACTTGAATCTCAGGAGCAATGAGTGTCAGCAAAAGTACTGCGACCATCCACAACTGCAGTTCCAAAAATAACTTAGATCTTTGTCTGACACCTGTAGGGACTTCCATAGGTAAACAAACATTATTAGTTATCCACCTAATCCTTAAAGTGCCAGGAGTCTGGGAAAGTGCAATGAAGTCAATACCAATCCTAAACTGTAGTTAGAAAACTGACTGTGCAGGGCTTTTCAGTAAAGCAGGATATTAACAACAAAGTGGCCCCAAGAGATACAGGCCATAATCAAGTTATAAAAGTATACCCAGTGCCCTAGCAATCAGTCCAGAAGAAGTCTGTCAATAGCTAACATCCAAATGAAACAGCAGTTCAGAACATCAGCTTACCAAACAAAACACCAGCAGATGAACGTGATCAGCACAAGATCCTTAAATATCACTAAATAAAAAATAAATAGATATCACTAAACCTCTCTTTGACCAGTGAGCAAAATCTGACAACTTCTTATGGCAAACGATGTATACTTTAGGTCCCAACAGTGTCCCAACTGTTGCTCTGAAAAATGTTGTAGCTTAAAAGTGCTTTCACAGTGGAAAACATCCTCTGTAGAAGTAATTCCTTTGAACTGAAGGAGGCTGGGGAAAGCAAAGTAAGATGTTCTACATGGATGATGGAATCTATTAACACAAAGCAAATTGCATGTTCAAGACCCAAGGGCAGACTCTCTTAAAAATTAGTAGTCTTCATTCAACTGCAACATTCCAGTGAGGTCATACACCCTTACAAGCTAAAGTAAGGTAAACATATTTATACCTGACCAAAAAAAAAGGTCTAATAGATTATTAAATTTTCATAAACCTGATTTTGTCCTTGAACATGAGAATATTATGCTTTTGCGTATTTATTTCAAGCTTCAATATTTTTGTGTTGTTAAAAGGAGGAAAAATAAAATCTCTGTTTTTCAATAGAGATGATTATATTTACTATTATGATGGGAAATTCGTAACTCAGAACTCTTTAGATCAGTGAAAGAGAGCAAATAGGGGTGAAAAAAAAAGAAAGCAACTTAATCAGATTCATGATTTAGACCCTCAATATAAACAAATTATATATTATATTCACAGCAAACACTTACCATCTCTATAAATATTTTTTTCTCCTATGATTTTTCTGTAACTTACTAGTTAATGTGGGAAAAAAATCATAAAAAACCAGCCACAACCCAGAGGTTTACATCACCTCTAAGACTGCAACATAGCCTGGCTTCTTCTAATGCTGATGCTCAAAAATGCATGTCTAGGAACCATCTAAACTACAATTTAAATGTCTCAAACTGCAGAGGCAAAAAATGCACTCAGGCAGACAGGAGTGAGAATGAAACAAGTTGGTCAAAGAGAAACACATGTTTAAATACAGGGTATAAATAAAGTGCATGAGAGATGTGCCAAACATGCACTAGAATTTTTTCTTTCAAGTTTGATGCCTTTTGCTCATTTCCACATGGCATCAGGACTTGGGTTTCACAGCATTAAAAATACAATTACATTACAACTTTATTACCATTACCATCAAGAACCTTCCTTTCTGTTTTTTTAGTTTCTGCAGGTAATTTTCTTTCCTTTTGTTCACTTCACAAAACCACCTCAAAATATATTAAGATGCTCATGGCATTTCTTATTTTTTTCTCTATCTGGGACATTAAAAACCTCCTTACAAGACATTTTTAACATTATGGAAAATTGCAGACCATTGAAAAACTCCTGAGAAATATCACATAAAATCGTGAACAATCCGAAACAATCGACAGTGTAGTCTCAATTTCCTGCACGGCATCTATAGGTTTAGTGGACTGTATAAGGACCAGAAAAAAACCAAACTCACAGATTTAATTCATACCTCTCCCATTAACTGGCTTTCACACTCTGCACTTCTACACATTTTACACTGTCTAGTCATGTCCTACTTATTTTCCTGAGGCATGTAAATATTAACACCCAAATTACTGCTAAGGAAAACTAAGTAAGCTTATCAGTTGTCTGAGGTCACAAACAAATAAGTATTGCTATCACTATTGCAACACCTCTGCACCCTAAGTACATTTCTGGATAGGTCAAACCAGGAAAAGGCATTGTGGTTAATCCCAGAGCCTATTTTGAGTCAAGTTCCAGAAACATGCTCAAAAAAGTATCCTTTTGGACAAGGCTTCCTGAAACTCTCTTATCTGTTTTGCCCTGTGTGATACCTGAGGAATTGCTAGCAAGGAAACACTCTACAGAGGAAAACACAGTCATAATCTCAAGAGTATCATAACATGTAGGAGAAACCGTAGAAGTGACAATAATAGCCCAGTTACCTACACACACAACTGGGTACCAGCATGTCCAACATTTGGTTCTAGGCTTCACTTAATGCGTGGTCTTAACATTTATATATTGCATCATCCTTTCTGTCACTATTAATAAGGGATTTACAGCATACTAAATATAAAAGCTGGGTGAACTAATTAAGGCTTGTACAGCATATGAGATGTTAATGTTTTCAAATAATAGTGTTTCAGACTAGAGTTTTAAATTGTTATTATTAATAGTATAAAACAAACAAAAAACTTTTTTCTGAGCCTAGGTAAATCAGGAGGTACTACTCTGTGATTATCACTGACTTTTATTAAAGTTAATAGAATTTTAAAAATTGCCCAACTCTGAAAACTTAATTCTGTCAACTTAATCAGTTATGTATTTAGCAATGTGTCTTTCTTCATGCACAATACTAGTTTTTCCACAGTAAAATAGGAAATGACCACTGACCAGCAAGATTTTTCCTTTTTTTAATCTGCTAAAAAAAATGGGAGTTTTGTCTGAAATGTATCTCTCAGCCTGGCTCTCCACTATATTAGTGTTTCAGATTAACTTCTACTTAACCTAAGTCATGCTCTTAGATGGTGTAGTATTACACTTCTATTACTCATTTTATTTACTCCTTCAGGATGAAATTGCTGCCTGCCCTCCTGGAGTAGTAGATAATTAACTCTTTAGAAATAAGGTTAGTGTTTTGCTAGACGAAAAGCTCTTCCGGAAAGTGAAGTGAACAAATACGTACAAAGATTATTAGAAAATGTATGCAACCATTTTGACCCCTGAGACAAAGCTTCCAAGGCAGACCAGAAAATAAATAATAATGTATGAAGTCTGTCTCAAAAAGGAACTTCTTTGATAGTTGACTAATACATCTCACACTCAGAGGAAAGTTAAAAAAAAAAAAAAAAAGTAAAAAGAATGCCTTCTACCATTACCAAGCAAGCACCATCTTTTCAATCTAAAAATTTAACACAGACAGCACCACTGATCCTAAGACTTTTATCTACCCCCTCCAGCATACATACCAAATACCTTGTAGTCTTGTATCAAAAAGCACCCTTATAGCTTCATATAGACTTTTATCCAGGTATGCTCATCCAAGAGTATTAGACATCTCACATGATCCCATGAGACTTACAGTGTGGGTCATACACAGTTCATTCAGAGAAGCAGATGATCTCCAAGAGCTTTACCAGTCCAAACCTCAATGCTGAGCATTTTCAGTTTTACTTCATCAAGGTTTAAAATGCTGAGCGGTGTACTCAGCCATAGGTAGAGCAGAAGAGATGTTCAGAGTAATACACAAATCACTGTGCTAACTAGATGCACTGAGAAACTACTGGAGGGAGGGAGAAAGGGAGGGATCACGGAAATGCTAGGTCAGTATCAGATAGATGAAGTCTCTAATCTAATTCACTACCCTGCACTGTAATATATAAACTCAGAGAATAATTGACTGTCTCTCTCACTGGGGAGGGGCCTCTGACTGTCAGGACAGGAAAAACTCCCTCTTATATCCATAACATTGAATGGAGATACATGGTCTTTCTACCTCTGAACCAGAGGTGAGCTGATTAAAGAAAGGCAGAATCAAAGAATAGGCAAAATAAGTCTTTCCCTCCTACAAAGAAACACTACTCTAACTCCTGTGGCAGTGATTAAAAGTGGAAAACAGTGCAAAATAGTAAACAGTAAAAGATATGAGAAAAAAAAAAAACAGGAAGGAAAAGCAAAACTGTAAACAGATTTAAATATTAACAGATTTGTAACACAATCGCTTAACCATGAAACACTACTGTGGGTTCAGAATTGTTGCACACCAACAGAGCAGACAAAATTTCATAGTAAACATATGACCAGCATGAAGTACACTGGAAAAATGTATTTCTCAAGGTGTTGAGCATAACAGGACAGCCCTACAGCATCAAGATGGATTATCTGTACCTCTCACTTTCAGTATCCCAGCTACAATGTGAATGAAACAGTAGAGATTCAACAATTTTGCCTAAGGATTATGTGCAAAACCCAAGGAAGTGGCCTCAATGAAAGAAATTGCAACAAGGTCACTACGAAATAGCAACGTCTTACTATGACATAGATCCAGATATTCTTGAAGTATTTAAATAAACCTAAACACCCATTTTCAAAAGTGATCAAACGTAGCACTCAAGAGCAGAGAAGTCTTAATCCTACCAAAAATCAGCGCAGCACAAATTCCTGTTGTGCTTAGCAACCAGGAAATCGAATACAATGTGAAACCCTGGTACCCAAACACTGCAAGTATACATGTTCTGTATTTCTCGTATTTGGATAGGGAACTGTTTTGTCTTCATGCAGAGTAATGTGTTAGATCAATATTAGGGCTTATGAGCAAATAACTCAGTGCCTTTTCCTCCACCTTCAGCTAAGCATTTCCTGCCCTCAGTACACTTCTGAAGTGTAATGTGAGCTGAGCATTCCTCTCACTCTCAAAGTAAGTATCTTTAACAGATTTGCATGATAAAAAATCCCCTTGAGTTTATTCATGTTGTAAAGCCTTAGTCCTGCAGGAAACTTTCATTTTTCCTTTGTTGCCTCAGAGGGTACAACCTGTCCCTGCTGCGCACTTTGGGTTTGTAAGTGGGTGGGGTGTCTTGGAAATATTGTTCTCCTGGGGACATAGTGACAAGCACATACACGTTCTGGGGTCTGTGATTACTTCTGGTTGTCACAGAAGGACAAAGATAGTGTAAAAACTACTTATAGCTCTTGGAAAAGATATCAAAATATCACTACTGTCTTTCTTGCCAAGAAACAAACTTGTTGGAGTCACAATCCTAGATGCCACTCCCCTGAAATCAAACCAGGATTTAAGTGATCTATCGGCTACATGGGCTTTGTGCTGTCTCCATATGAGTGACATTTCAGCAGCCCAAGAGAGCAATACTGACTGATGATCTTTCAAATACTAACAGTAGTTCAGTACAGGTTTTGTGTTCTTGAGGTTTAATCTCCGTTTCTTTCTCTAAAGACTCGTGGCATAATGGACAAACATCCCTCGCCTCTTGCTCAGACACAGATTAGAGTAACCTCTTTGTTTAAACTCCGAGGTCTTAGGGACAGAGACTGATAGTTTACAATCTGGATGTGAAGAGCCTACTATTAAAAAGGGCCCTGATCTGGAACCTCTGGGCAATGCTGCAAGTCAAGAACTAATTACAGTGGTGTCATCTTGTTATCTGAGCAAATGACTGTAACGCCTTCATTTTCCTTCTAGCTCTTCTTCCACCTACCTTTGTTGCCACAACTTAGCTTTATGTCCTCATGTAAACATGGATTTTATTCCTCATTTTCTTATCTTATAACTTTCAGGAGTTTTATTTGCATGTAGCAAACGGTCGTTAAGAACTTCCAGTAGAAAAGGAAAAAGCTGTGTTTCCCAGAAATGTGAATGAGCATTAAGCCTATTTTAAAAAGCAGCAGCAGGTTAAAGATATACATTTGTGTATGATCCTTTTTGGTCCTTCTTTACAGGTAGTTAGACAAAGTAGAGAGCCACTCTCCAACTACTGGCCTACACACAGTAAGGATTTTAAGCTCACTTCTCAAGGTTTCAAATGAGTTCACCAAGATATAATTAAAATGAGAAATAATTATTACGTAGCTCTTCAATCATACTGCAAAACCATTTTACTAACTGCATAAGCAAATTTTAATTCTCAAAATTCAGTATCAAAGTTAACATTAAATATGCAGAAATTTAAATATCTGAATAGATCTTAAGAAGTAGTAGTTCACTTTGTTCTTGGTCCCCTCCCCCTACATTTCTGTGGTCACACAGCCCCTTCTTACTGCCACTCTCACACTCTCAGCCATTGGAGGCATTAATTTATTTTTGGGGATGTGAGGATAAAATGAATAGAAAGTCCTAGATGTTCACAGCAATGGTTCCTTTGGTATTTTAATTTTTATTGCCTATTTAAAGCTTTGGATTATGACTTTCTTTTCCTGAGGAATAAAATGTCACATCAGCACACACAGTGAGATTGATGCAATTAGTGTGAAGATACTGTAAATACCCAAAAGAGAAACAGTTTCACCGTTGAACACAGTGGAACCGTGCTTTGTGATTTAATCCTTACTCAGGTAAGTGATAGCAGGAACAAAACTTCTACTTTAAGAATAATAAATTTCCAGCTTCATTTGAAAGCAATTTCATAGAAAAGTTCATATCCACCTTTCTAGATCTTCTAAACAAAAAATGGCCACGTGGGAATTGTATCCAAGTTTTACTGTTTTCAGACATGTTAGCAAAATACACTGTTTAAACAGTAAACTACAATATTAATAATTCTAAAACAATATCAGATTTTTAAACATTGACTGTTATAATCTTTGTAATTTATAGTCCATATAATATGCTAATTTAATATTTTTACACAATCCCAACAAATACAAGCCCCCCCCCCCAATAATTTTCAGTATATCAAATGTGAAAACCAAAAGTCAAACATGGAATAGATATGGGATATTTTTACAAGACTATTTAGAGTTCAATTGTATTCCCCATAGAAAAGATCATCCTTTGCATTCTTTTAAATACAAATTAAATTTCAGTGAAGAAATAGGTGAAATGGGGATGAGATTACAAGTGATTTTAGAGTTTCTCGCTGAGGCAAAATTTCAGTGACATGAAATTTCTGTTCAGCTTTAGTTAGATGGGCTCAGCCACTGTACATTCCATAGGGTCCAAGCAAATTTATTCTTAAAAATCTGGTACCACCCTAGCACCTAATATGATTACATAACCCTCTTTCTCCTTTTTACAGCCCATGTGTGGGGCATGTGGAAGCATGTACAGCGCAAGGGGCAAAGTCCCCATAAAGAAACTTCGCAGCAGCAGACCCAAGGACCACAGCAGTCCTTCTGAAGAATTTTCTAAG
>VYXD01010649.1:40105-51984 GCA_013397195.1 Hylia prasina
AAAAAAAAAAAAAAAAAAAAAAAAAAAAAAAAGTATATACACTGCAAGTCCATCCCGGACTAAAGGCTAAACAAAACCCCCCATATTCCAACACCCCCTCTCGCCTCCCCACCCTGAGAGCTCGATGCTCTCCTACCTCCCAGGCTGACAGCCAGCGGACAAGGTAAGGGAAGGGTAAGATCCGAAGGGATTGCAGGCTGCCGGTCAACCTCCCAGGGCAACTCCGCTGAGGCGCCGTGCCCGGAGCCCGGCCCTCCCCTGAGAAACCCGGGGAGTTCTGTCCCGGGGCGGGGGAAGAGCTCCGGGTTCCCCCTGGCCGACACCGGGACGCGAACGTCGGGGTTGCAGCCGGTTCTGCCGGCCCCGGCGAGCCTTACCTTCCTGCCGCCTCCGTGTAGCCGGGGAAGCTCCCAAGTCCGGAAGAGCTACCCCCTGCTCACGGAAAATACTGCCCAGGAGTCAAAAGAGCCAGAGCGAAGAGGGGCACGGCAGGTCCGGAGGAAGGGAGCAAGGGAAAAGCCCCTTCCCTCGGCACACGCCGGCCCGCTCCCCTGCTTTAAGCCGACCCGGCTCTCGCTCGCAGGTGACACCCGGAGTTCAGCTGCCGGGAACCGCATGGTCCGCATAACTCATCCTGCCCCCAGAACCAAACAAAAAGTATAAAAAGTAATTCATCCCATAGCGCCCTACCTTTTCCTCCACATACCCACGCACTTTACCTGTTTTTATGCCGGGTTTTTAATAAATTCCTTCCAAAAGGAGCCATGATCCCAGAGGCATAACATCAGCGATCCCCAAACAATTCGAGGGTGTTCCCTTCTCCCCTATTTTTTGCCTGAGCGCCTTCCAGCTTGTTAATAGTCACCGAGGGTAGCGATGAGCTGGAAGTTGTGCAATTTACTGCTAACTTTGAACTCCAGCTTGTTGCTGCTGCTGCACCTTTGGAGTCCTGCCCAACTGCGAACTTGAAGGAGGTGTTTAGAAGCAGGAAAAAAAAAGGGGAGGGGGAGAATACGCACTTGCTTCTGTGATGTGAAGTTATGCACAGAACTTGCTAAACTTTCAGACTTGTTACCCTCAGGGCAGCAGGCAGCAAGTGGGAAAGAGGGGGTTTTGCTGCCGTGTGGAGTTCTGTAAAGGCACACACACACAAAAGCACTGAAAACTTTCCCCGGGAGGCTCCAGCCACTTCAGGTCAAGTCGCTCAGCTTAAACGCACGCGTTAATGAAGGGCAAGCTACAGTTGCCACACCAGTTCTCAATGCATAATAACCTGTCCTTTCAGTACCTCGGTACTTCTTTAAAAGGTGTTGAACGAGTAAGGGAAAGATGAAGGGAAAAAGACTGCTGTGGCCCCTCTGCTCTCCCTGGACTTTTAAGTAAATAAGCTATTTGCATGGAAGTCTTTACAGACTAAATGCACCTTAGAAAATGTGGCCTAGCAGAGAACAAGTGAGGCAGCAACACGAAAGACTGGATTCGTACTAAGCTGTTCCACGACCTTTTTTGTTATTATTTTAAACTGGCTTTGCCAGAAGGGAAGTGAACACACACCATGGTTCCTGTTCACTGCAACCCTCTGGGAATAAGAGATTTGGAGTAGAGCTTCAGAAGGAAAAACTTTCTCCCCCCCGCCCTCCAGTTTGGAGCAGAAAAAGGGAAAGAGGACCCGTTGTGCCCAAAAGGCTGATGCCAGTGGGTGAAGGTCCCAGGGCACAGCCCGAGCACGCCATAGCCCTTTTCTTTCTTTTTCAGTAATTTAACAGGTACATATTAGACGTAAGTAATTCCTTTTTTCTCTTTTTTTCCTCACAGGGCAGATTCTTTATGTGGCTGCCCAAAGGTACAGCACAATAGGGAATTGTTTTATCAACCAGGGGCAATGATTAAATACCAGAGTAAGAGCTTATCTAAAAAACAGGTTTTTTTCTAGATTTCCCCTTTCCTCCCTTGTTCAAGAACTCAATTTTCCCGAAGAAAACAAAGCAAAGGCCCATTTCATGGTTTACCTATTACTGGCAGCTCTAGGAATACCCCACATATTTTCAGTTCAGTCCCACGCCTCTGAATTCTCTGAACTGTAACTACAAAGAGAGGGACTGGAGCCTCTTAAAAGCCTTGTTTGTGTATTCATTCAAATAACACAAAAAATAGGGAACCTGCAATGAAATAACTTTCAGATTTCTTATTCTGCTGCCAGGGTAGGTTTGAAATAGTCTGATTTAAGTCTTATGAACATAAGCACACATTAAATCCATAGAAGTCTTTTTTTTTGCTTTAAGCAGGTTATATATGGCACAAAGAGGGGATTTTCTTACATCTAAAGGAGTGGGAAGATTTTTCAGTCCCTAAGAGATGTTCAAGGCATATTTGGCATAAAAATCAAATCAATGTAGAACTTCCTAGAGAATAATTAATATTCAAATAACTATTTATATGGGTAAGATAAAATGAAATACCTTTATCTACAAAATAATATTAAATTTTAATTATGAAAATAAAGGGGAACTCAAAGATATTCGTAGCTGCTTTTATTACTTCTGAACAGTCATCTCACAATTTTAATTTATTCAAAAATTAAAATACCATGTAAATTGTTCCTCTTCCTCTAGCAAATGCAAAATAAATTTCAACCAAATATATGCAATATGGGTTCCTCTGCAGGAGTAAATCAAAATGTTTGTTACATTCATGTAGCTATGCAAAGAGTTGTAGAAAAGACTCCATTATAATAAGCAGACATATTCCCCACAACTGAGGCAAAAGAAAGGCCTTTCAGTCTATGCACTTTCAAAATTAGGCTAGCCAAAACCAGGAAGAAAGTACATGAGCGTATGATAAAGTCTTACAGAGTAATAAAGGAGAGAATTGTAAGAATGAGGAACATAGCTCTTTCCTAAAAACAAGAGCAAAGGATGTTTAGTATATCATAAAGGAGTGATTACCTGCAGTTTCTTTCAATATTCAATTAATCTGTAGAACCCAAAGAAGAGTTACATAAGGGGCAAAAAGACCTACTTAATTTATAGAAAAGCTTAATTTATACAAAAAAAAAAACCACATAAAAATGCATGATTATTGCTCTTATTGAAAGAAGGGACTTAAATTTCCATTCCCCAGCACATAAGCTAGTTTCTGCATAGGGGAGAACTAGTAGCAAAGCTTTGCAGAGAGACAGGTTAATTTTGTAGGCAGTGTTGACACAACAGTTCAGTTAGCTTGTCCTTAAACTTCCAAAGTGCCTCAAATTATCTGTATCTGTATGTACACGTCCTTAGTTTTCTTTAAACTGCAGTTCTGATCTTCCAGGAATATTGTACTAACATTCCAGACCAGGGCCCTGGCACTTCCCAGCATGCCACGTTGACATAGAAAGCAACAAACACTCAAGTTTTGCATGCATACTTTCTGCATGCAAAAATCTAAGAGGTGACTAGTTGGTAACATCACATTTTTCACCCACAAGCTCACCACATTGTTCTCCATCACAGTGTCTTTCCTCTAGGAGAAGTAATGAAGTAATGAATGAATTGCAGGCAGTGTCTTTTGCAGGACTCATATTTCGGAAAAAAACCCCTATGTATGGCTCTTGAGATCTTCAGAAAGACACACCAACAACTCATTCTTTTATTTAAAGGAGAAGGAAATGCAATTATAAGCACTAGATTATTACCTCTCATCTTCCAAAGCAGGGAGTGTTTTATTCTTCTCTGCAAAAATACTTCAGCACAGAAATGCTTTAAACCCCACATTTAATTCAGATTTAGAACCCAGCGTTAACCATATCAGTCTATGGGTATAGTTTCAAATTAACTTCCTAAATGCAACAAAGAATGAGTGTTCTAGTGCTCCCTCTTGCCCTTTCTCACCTCTCTTACCCACCACTTAGCTCCATTGCTTATCTTAAACAGTCTCCAGGATCTCATCTGATCTCCTTGTAAATTGATATAATCTATGCAAATCCAAACCCAGCAAAAAAGTTTGTTTATTCTACTTTGGCTGATTGCTGAGATGAGTTCACTTACCTCAAGATCAGAAAAGTTCAGTCAGGCAGTGTTATTTCTGAGTTGATGCAAGGAAGGAATACTAAGAGAAAAAAGAGAGGAAACAAAGGAGGACTTGGAAATAGGGGGAAGGAGCAAGACCTCCTTTGGCTGAGTGGCAGGGTAGTTTGGCAGCTTAACCTATTCTAAGAGTGGGTTTACAAGAAAGGACTTCATCTCATCTAATGTCTCACTGTCTTTAAGGGAGGTCTTACTACTTTCTTCAACCACAGACTCCTGACCCTTTCCTTGTGCCAAATTTGGTTTTCAACAGGCTTTGTGCTCACACCATTCAACTTTTTAAATGGATGGAAAAAGGACTTGACACAGGAAAGCGAATAAACAGCTTTTTGTGGGCTAGGTAGTTAAATTGGCTTATTGAGATATGAGACAATTGGCAGGCCTGGTATGTGAGGAAAGAAACAGGACGATGAGGCCAGGAATGTGGGAAGAGAGATGTGGGAGGAAGATGTCTTGTCTGAGCAGCCCTGAGCAGATGGATTGGCTCAGCCGCATTGTGTAACTTCATTCTGGTTGCAGCAGTGAGCAATGGAGACAGCAAAAGGTACCTTAGGAACAGGACAATTGCCCATTCCTTGCTCTGTGAATAGGCTGATTCAGGTACTTTGGCTTCCTCATTTTAAACCTCATAAATAATGTGTCTGCTTGAGCCAGCCAAATATATGAATGAAAGACACTAGACCAGATGGTCCAGTAGTATAAGAGGGAAAGGTCAATATTGGGATTATAACCCACTGAAAGTCACAAAAGTTGGTGATCAGTATTCAGAGAGACTGAGAATTTGTATTGCTCAACTTACTTGAGAAGATTTGCATAAGGAACTCAAGAGGACTAGAGGCTGATAATAAAATGGCAGGTGAGGGTCACGTTGATGAGTATGGAGCAATATACTCAGAAGGAAATCTAAACAAACCTTTAAATTAACTGTCACATCTTGGAAATGTAATTTATTTGGAACACTCCATGAAAAGCCTTAGGTTAATGTTCTGTACTGTTAAAAGCAAAACTAAACCAAACAAAAAGAGAGAGTTAATAATTAATGAGAAAGGAACGCAAAATGAATTGGAAAAGGTTGTTATGCCACTGTAAACTTTCACTCTGAGTCTACATTTTGAATAACATAGGTAGCCCACCTGAAGGAGGACATGGAGTACATGGCAACAAGAGTTTTAACATACATAATAGTTTCATATGTGAGGAGAAACTTAAGCAGTGAGATAAGACTCTTGGCTCTGAAGAAAGGTGAATATCTGATTAATTTAAAAGATCTCTGATAATCCACATCATGCAGAAAATAAACATGAAACAATCATTTCTCACAGTGTAAATATAAGGGCCTGATGAAAGAAACAATCATAAAGCAAAGTTAAAATAAATACACATAAAAAAGATTGTGCTTGTGAGTAAATGACTTTTACTTAAAGATAGAAGTGCTATCTGACTGCAAATAATGACAAAACTGCCATCTGACTGCAAATTTTGGAAAGGAAAAAGGTAGGAATAGCTAAAAAGAGAGTTTAGACAAAACTATGGATATTATGACCAAGAGAAGTCAGACAAATCACTGTATTCTGTGTCTTTATCACCTCAGTCCAGCTGTATCTGAAACGTTTTTTTTTTCTTTTCCTTTCCTTTCCCTACAGCTCACTAGCTACTGGCATAGTGAAAGTACAGTAAACCTCACAGGTTACTTTTGACTTGCAGTTTGGGTCAGGTTACTTCTGACTTGCAGTTTGGGTCCACATGAAGCATCACCTTGGCTACTGTGCCCTCTTGTAGAGAACTTCCATGTAAGGGTTTTCCTGTGCTTTAATACAACAATGAACAAAACAGTCAGCTTGATCCCCTGTAAGCAGGATTTTATTCAGTGTTGCTGATACAGAACTAGGTTTTTTTGCATTCTACAAGGCCCGAGTACTCCAAGGCAGGGGCAAGGAGAACACCCCCAGATATGGAGTCAAGTTCTTTGTCTGCACAATCACAACTGGCCTGTTCTTTATCCAGCCCCAAGTCTCTTTCCTTGCTCTCATTAGGTGCTGGGACAATGTCTTGTGGCTGGATTTGCCATTTTTCTATTTCCAAAACTCTCCTCCCTTATGAATTCCTACTCTTTCTGTAAATTTTTGGCAGTTAGGTACTTGAAGACTCTGCAATAAAAGGCTGAAGGAAATTAAGTGAGCAGAACATCCTTCTGTCTGTATTGGGGTTTGTTAAATATAATGGTCCAAATAAGCTTTCAGCTCTCAAAACCTTTGAATCACCTGATGCTTGGAGTAAAAACGCCTACCTGATATCTGCCTTGCTTTTGCATTCTTCTCTAAACATGTGCTAGTGCCCCCCTATCAGAGACAGGACACGATACCAGCAAAGTACTTGAAATGGTCTCCCCGAGCAACTTTTCTGTTAATGGTTGGATGTAATGTGAAAATTAACATGAAAATTAATTCTCCTTTTGTCCTTTCTCCAGCTTCCAGCAGACCCTTTTTCCTGACTGTAAATTTGATAAAAATGTGTTAAGAGACATTAACTGATTCTCAGCTCCTACAGATTTGCATGTTTATCTTGGAAAGAGCAGTCAGGGTTAAATGATTTACCTAATACCTTTTTTTTTTTTNTGTGGAATATATTATACTATTACTTGTCATAATAGTTTTTGCAGCATGTTGCAATAGTATTTTGTGGCTATATTCTTTGGTGTTAAGTGCCTGACTTGTGGCATCTAAGTCCAAGAGAGCAGTTTAGATGACCTACTGTGTCCCAAGCTGCCATACTGGGTCAGCAATGCTTGATGTAGAGGATTTATCACCAAACCTAAAACTGATCTGAGTTCACTTCCAGCAGCCCTAACTCAAACTGCACCCATTGAGAAAGGCACATTGAAAACATACTGGGTACATCAAAGAAACTTTCTATGACTGGAAGGTTTAAGAAGTTGAAGAGACACAAAGAAAATATTTTTTCCTCTTTTCAAAATTGTGACAAATACACTTTCCTGATGCAAATATAATATAGGGTTCTGAGTATCTTTTAATAAAGGTGTTTAATATTAAAAATATTTTTCTTTCAAAAGACATATGTTAAATTTGCATAATGTGCTATAACCTACTGACACACCCCCCCCAACTTATGTTGCCTACATCCAATAATAATCAACATGAGTTCTTGCAGCACTGGAGGAAATATGATCACTGGATTTGTAGATAAGCAAACTTTAAGGAGGACTACAACCCCCCATCCACCAGATAGCCTCCAAGATAAGGAGCCTTCATGCCCTGTGTATAGAGTTTAGTTCTCTTCTTGAAAGATATATTTTTAAATTGCTTCTTATCATTGTCACAGGAATTAAAGAATCACTGTTGACACACTCATGGTCAGATATGATTCCTCAAATACACACATATACAGAGGAAACCTTTTTCTTGTGGTTGTATTGCAGAAGCTTTTGATCAATTGAACTGGATCCATTGATTTGTTATTTAGCTTTGGGTCATTATTTAATCTTTCACAAGAGGAACTCGTTTTTAGGTAATTTAAATAGATTTTGCAGTATTTAGAGGAACTGACCTTTTCTATTGAAAATGATTTTCAGAAAGAAACAAGCTTCTGAGTGTGCTTGTTTGTTAAACAAGAACAACACCTTTTAGAGACACACATCTGAAACAAATGTCCCCTGGAGGTGTACACTATTCCAGTCATTACAGAGGGAGTACTCATGTTCTTATTTAATGCCAGTCCCTGGGATCCTGTCAGTACCTGCACCCATTAAGCCTATCACTTTGCAACTTTACACCAAAATCCTTGATATTGTTTTCCTGTGTAAGCTTCCAGCATGCCTGTTCTCGTCTTCCTGCGCAGAGAGACAGAGATCTCCCCATGTCGTCTCCCAAATGGGCCAGACACACATTAAAACACAAGTTCTCTTCCTTTGCTAGATTCCAGCCATGCATGGAAAACACTTAAACCCTCCTTAAATGGCAGAACAAATTCATCCCTCCAGCCTGTTTTTCAGAACAGAAACAAATTTTTGTACTCTACTCAGCATTTCTCATCTAGGAAAATATGGAAACATCACTGAAAATTCCACAGTGGCAAAATGCTGCTGTTTCCTAATCTCATACTGGCACTATAACAGTTCATTAATTACTTTTAAAGGTGATAAGGGCATTATGAAAAATAAGGAATCTTCTAATACACAACATATGATAAATTCTAAGCTGAAGCAGCTTCTCAATCTATCTCTCACTCAATTTCTAATAATAAAATCCTGAAACCAACAGAGTAGGAATCTATGTATGATGTAATACCTGGAGACAATTAAATTCACATTTCTATGTGCTTTAGTTGAAGCTTTTTCATTGAAACCAGTGGGAGTTTTGCCTGATCAAGGTCTTCTTGCACAAATGAACAACTGCAAATGTGTTAGGAAAAAGTGATATCTGGGACAGTGAATCACAAGAGGTTTGTCTCCCTTAGAAGTAAATAAAAGAAAAACCAACCAAAATTTCTTGAGATGATTTGGTAATTCCTATCCAAAAGGATTTCTTACTCTTGTTCTAACTGGAAAGTAGATTTATTGCACAGAACATTAAAGTACGAATAAACCTGGTGTTGACTTTAGAATGAAGCAATTAAAATAAAAACAATTTTAAACACAGAAATCAAACAAAAACCAAAAACACAAACAAAAAAAACCCACAAAAAACTATATTGCGCTTACTCTATATAGCATTTTCTAGCATCTTTGTCTATTTCAAGTAAAATGATACAATCAAAACTATCTGAGTCCTTCAGAAACATGCTCTTTCACAGATTTAACATTACTTCCAGTTAGGAACGTGGGTCTCTAATGAAAGTTTTGGTGGATTTCAGATGCATGAATGTTTATGACAGAGATACCAGAGATGGCTGGCCCAACACGACACGAAAGAACCTCATGAGGGCACAGCGATGAGCAAGCAGAAAAAAGGGCTAGTTTATTTACAAAACTCAATTTTATACATTTCCAAAGATGCCTGTGGATTGGAGGATGAAATCCCACCTCCCAAACCACATTGGTCAAGACAACTGTCAATCAACTTTCTCTTCCTACCTAAAAATATGTAAATGACAAAGGACAGTTAGGAAAACAAAGCTATTGTTTATAGTAGACGGGTGGGAAAGTAGAAATTTTGACTCCAATATGAAACACAATTCAGAAGCCTTAGAAAAATCCTCAAAACCAGAATGACAGATGCCATTTCAGACCAGCTATCATCAGAAATATTTTCAAAGGGCAGAAAACCATGTGGGCTGCATGTTTACAGACCAACACAAAGCAGCAGAATGGGACAGTTTACACAGCAGAGGTACGCATGCCAAGACATATGTCTTCTCCCGAAGATTTTCTCATGTACTGAACTGGGGTATAATGCCTCACAGTGAAGGATACTTGGCTCCTTTTACACGACTGCCTCTATGAAACTCTTTTGTGCATCTTGGTCAAGTACATATTTTTTCACAGCTAAATTTTTAATTATTACTTCAGCAAGATTATCTGCTGAGGCCCAGGCACCTAAAGTCTAGGGAATAAAAGAAATGTACTCCACTGGTTTCGTCTCTGTTCTGCTAGCTGATGGTATCCTAATTCCTGAAGCAGTATAAAGGAAACAGAGTTATTTAGTAAAAGGTATAAAAACTTTTGACTTAGTATTGACTCAGTCCAAATCCACAAAGTTGTTTAGATAATTAACTGCCACTGCTTTTAATGTGGGTATGTATGGATACTTTTACTATTTAAGCCCAGCTCCCCTGTGCTAAAAGATGCAGCACTTGATCGAAGCCAGACAGTCCCTGGCTGTGACTGTGGCTTAGTGTGCAGGCTTGTGTGATGGCTTCAAGGCCTTACTCCAAAAAGACCTAGTTGGTTGGCAACATAAACCTGTGACCAGGACTGCTATAAAATCAGCTATATAATCACAAAGAGTATGGATCTGGTAAGAAACTGCTGCAATTGAATTTTATATGCAAAAGGATATATTCTGAGTTGCAAATATGGGTGATAGCTAGCAGTGATGTATTGTGAAAGGGAAAATGGATGGCATTTGCTATGCATGGCACAGAAATGTACTATTTTCTTCTTGACTCAATTACTGTTAGAAACACACACAGTCTCACCCTGATACCAGGGCTGTAGGCTGTCTTGTGATGATGTTGTTGTCTGCACACTGTAAGAATTTCAAAACACAACTGTCCTATCCCATGAAATGACAGTGAGCAGGATCACCCAGCACAAGCTATCTGATGAAATCAACATTATATTGAAATTGGATGTTATAAACAAATGTGCCAATTAATAGCCAACTCCTTATCTCTATTGGCTGGGATAGGGTTAATTTTCTTCACAGAAAGAATTTTCTTCACAGGTGGGTAGGGGGCTGTGTTTTGGATTTGTGTCGAATCAAGGGTTGATAACATAGATGTTGTTACTGCTGAGCAGGGCTTACACAGAACCAAGGCTTTCTGCTTTCTGTACTGCCAGGCTGGCGAGGAAGTTGGGGGTGCATGGGAGGTTGGGAGGAGACACAGCCAGGATAGGTGACCCCAATTAACCAAAGGGTTACTCCAGACCATATGTTAAGGTATATAAAGTGGGGGGCAGAAGAAGGGAATATTTAGAGTGATGGCCTTTGTCTCCTCAAGTCACTGTTACATGTGATGGAGCCCTGCTTTCCTGGGAATGGCTGAACACCTGCCTGCCCATGGGAAGCAGTGAAATAATTCCTTGTTTTACTTTGCTTACATGTGTGGCTTTTGCTTTCCCTATTAAGCTGTCTTAGTCCATGAGTTTCCTAGCATTTTCCCTTCTGATTCTCTCCCCAGTCCCAATGGTAGGGGACTGAGTGAGGGGCTGGATGGGGCTTGGCTGCTTGGATGGGTTTAAACCATGACACCTGAGAAACAGGTTTCCTGATAAACTTCGTTGAGTGGAAACTCTGTCAGTGTTGTCCTGTACCTAACACATCCCAGGTACTGTGTTTAGTTTTGGACCCCTCACGACCAAAAGACATTGAGGTGCTGTAGCATGTTGAGAGAAGGGCAACAAAGCCGATGGAGGGTCTGGAGTACAAGTTTTATGAGAAGCAGCTGAGGGAGATGGGCCTGTTTAGCCTTGAGAAAATAAGATCCATTGCTCTCTACAACCACCTGAAAAGAGGTTGTAGCCAGGCGAGTGTCAACGACTTCCCTCAGGTAAAAAGTATCAGGATGAGAGGAAATGGACTCAAGTTGTGCCATGGAAGGTTTAGGTTGAATATTAACAAAAATTTCTTCATAGAATGGGTTGTCAAGCATTGAAACATGTTGCCCATAGAAATGATGGAGTCACCATCCCGGGGGGTATTTTAAAATATGTGTGGATATAGGACATGGCTTAGTGGCTGACATATCAGCGCTAAGCTGATGGTTGGACTTGATGATGTCTTGACTTGATGACTTGAAGACTTTTCCAACCTAAAAGATTCCAGGATTCTAGTAAGAGTTATTACTGAAGTGAGGCCTTGCTCCATGATCATAGAATCAAAGAAGCACAGGATCACTAGGTTGGAAGAGACCTTCAAGATCATCGAGTCAACCCAGCCCTAACACCTCAACTAAACCATGGCACCAAGTGCCATGTCCTTTTTTTAAACACATCCAGGGATGCTGACTCCACCACCTCCCCAGGCAGACCATTCCAGAACTTTATCACTCCTTCTGTAAAAAACTTTTTCTTAATATCCAACATATATTTCCCTTGGCACAGCTTAAGTCTGTGTCCTCTCATTTTGACAGTTGCTG
>VYXD01010649.1:52454-110298 GCA_013397195.1 Hylia prasina
GTCAAAAGCCTTGCTGAAGTCCAGATAGACAACATCCACAGCCTTTCCTGCATCCACCAGGTGGATCAGCTGGTCATAAAAGGAGACCAGGTTGGTCAAACATGACCTACCCCTACTAAACCTGTGCTGGCTGGGTCTGATATCTTGGCCATCCTGTATGTGCTATGTGATGACACCCAGCATGAACTGCTCTGTTATGTGACTGGGAATGTGATGTGCAGCCCCCTTCTGAAACTTTAGACTGTAGGGAGTTTCAGCTATCTGACGGACCTGTGTAACAGACTGCCAGAGGCAACACACCATATCTGCTTTTCCTTTTAAGTCCTTCACACCTTCTAAGTTCCCTTAGGGATAGTCTCTTAACATTATTCTTTCTGCATGAAGACCTCAGCTGGCTAGTCACACAACAAAGGGATCTCATCTGTGTAAATAAACCTATTCCTTTTTGTGATATGCACTGAAATAGGATCAGAGAATTTCACTCCCCTTGCTTTACCTTACTCTGAAAGATATGGCCCTATGGATAGAGACCACTGTAGCTACATGAATACAAAGGTACCATTTACTTGTTAGCCCTAACGGTGAATGTCAAGCTGTCTCATCAGTTACCATGAATACAGTTGGACCACTTGTTCATCCAAGGGAGACTGGTAACAATGAGGTGAAAAGCTAGGAGAAAATGAAGTTTGTGTCAACACTAAGTATTTATTTCTGATTTCTGAAATTTTAGTTTTACAAAAACAACAATATGAAATGCTAGAGGGTACCTTCAGGTCAGTATAATGCTCTTCAAATCTGCTTGTAATCTTTAACGGCTAAATATTTTAAGTTGAAGCTCAAAGTGTTCCATAAGTATCTCAACTAAAATCAAGAGTTGGAATTCAGGCCTTACTGTTTAAATCAACAACCCATGTTCCTCTCAATGTGGGTACATGAAATTTACAGATACAGACAAGCTTAAGTTTTAGCATTTGAGTCATGCTGCTCATCTTCTTAAAATTAGACATGTATGGAGGTGTTTTCAGGATCGGGGCTACATCATCGAGTGATTAGAAAACAGTTCCCTCTGGGTCTCAATTAAACATGGCTCCAGCAGCACAAATCAATGTACTGGGATAGTGATTTGAAGCTGAGATCATGTCTGCAGCACAAGGCATGGCTGACATCAGCGTGTTAATCTGGGGTGTGAGCGCTCTATGCTCGATGAATCCCTTTGTTTACCTGCAGTTATAACAGTGCAACTGTTCTCTTGCCAGTGTAACATATTTCTGCTGGGAGGGGGGGCAGGGGCAGTGAGGGAGAGAGGAATGAGTGCACCAAGACTTGATGCCATTATGATATGGATGGTGATCATAGATGTGAGACTACTGTCAGGACATATACCCAGGAGGATGCCCTGATATTGATGGCTTTGATAAGGGATGAACACTGCAGCTCTCCAGCATTGCCTGTGATAAGTCTTAACAGTAAAATCTAGGCTGCTGCAGGCTGCCACAGATGACAAACTTTTCTTTCTAGAGTAGTGTATATTTATAAACTGCATTCTAGTTTAGACATGGCTATAGTTAATTCATGTTTATAAAGCACTGAAATTGAAAGATGTTATGCAAATGCAAAATATTCTTCAGATGCAAAGACTTTTTATTTTTAAAAAGGGTGCTTTCTTTATTTCTCAGTGATGTTTTTGCTTATGTTATAAATGATTGGTTGCCTGTGTTTGCTGTTGTAACATGTATTCTTATTACCACTTTGTTTTTCTTTATTGGGATGTCTGCTTTTCAATCTCCAAGGAATTTCTTAAATACTATGCATGCAAATTTCAGTTCACAGATGTGCAAATTACATAAACGCTTTCCATCCCTCTTAGGCAAAAAGCTGGAAGTTGAAGAAGTGGTATACTCTTGGTATGCATGTGCTGGCACAGTGATGAAACTACAGTTCTTTGAATCCACTTCTTTCTTTCTGACTATCACTCCTGAATCCAGAACAATTAGATTCAACCATTTCTAAATTATTTATTCATAAATGGTCAATCAAAAACCCTTGTCTATTAAGAATTAGTTTAAAACTGGTGCTTTGGCCCTGCTCAATGAAATTTTTCTGAAGAAGAAAATTAACAAACTAAAAAAAACCACCACTTCTAAGTGATTCTTAGTCTTTTCTTATGTTGTAATGGAAGAACTGTGGAAGGATGTCCACGACTCTTTGAGGCTACCTTTATTTAACAAAAGAGAAAAAAAAAAGGAATATTAAAAGAGAATAAAAAAAGAATAAAAAGAAAAGGCTACTTTTTAGAAATCTCTTAAGGACTCCTGGGGAAGAACTCGTATCTGATCAAGTTGAAGGTCTCAGCATAATCTCAGTGATTTACGGTATTAATAACATATTGCCTCTTTACTGTGCACAGAGGAAATATTCCTCAGTATTTTTAATTCAAAGTATCTTCATGTCTGTGTGACTTTAAAAAACTAGTTACAGTAAATTCTCTTTTGAGTATGAGGAAAAAGCACAATTCTTTGAGAAATTTGTGAATGAGGCAGGAGAGATGATTTCAAAAGTTCAGCATGGAGTCTAGTTCCTATTTATATGGCATAATTGAGCCAAAGTAATATAACAGTGCATACTTAAGTCTTTGGTTACTATGTCCCATGGAATGCTGAAGAATAATTGCTGACAAAAACTGAATATCATGGGAAAAAGACAATCAACTCTCTGAATTCGCATCAATTTCATTTTATGCTTTCAGGAATTGTAATAGTCGTTATCAGTCCAACAGTAACAGTATTAAAAGAGTAATTTTGCACCTTTTAACTATTTCATCAATATAACACAAAATTTCAAAGTATGATCAGTTTGATGAACAGTGGATTACATGAATATGCAATAGTCAACAAAGTTATATCAGGCTTTTCACCCATGTCTCTTTTATATATTATACCGTGGAACCTAAATTAAAATATTCATTTCTCACTGGAGAGAAATGAAAAATTGATTAACTTAGGTATTTGGGGAAAATGTGTGATCAGAGAAATGATAAAGATGCAGTCTGGCCTGGGAGTGAATTGCTGAGAAGTGAGAGTAAGGAGGAGGTGCCCGAAGCATAACTCCCATGACACACTGTGGTGGTGCTTCTAACTGCACTGTTTGCTTTCTCATATAGAGGGATTTAGTAAAAGGAAAAAAAAAAAAAAAAAAAGGGAATGGAAATTAGGAGTAGAAGTGAATATTATTTTCTTATGGCCTTCTTTATCCAAACTAACTTTTATTAAATAATTTCCAAACAGTTACATATATATATATGTGTGTGTGTGTGTGTATGTGTGTATGTGTGTATGTCCTAAAATTTTGCATTTTCAGTTGTTTTAACTGTTGGTGTGTAGATGCATGCACATTGTGTTTATTTTATAGTAATGTAAATTTAGAATTCTTTCTTCATGAGAAGTGTTGGAGAATCTCAAAGTTCTGGAAATGTAACAGCTGTGTTTTAATGGGAAAAAAAATAAAAAGAGAAATGATGCTTCAGATTATTCTGTTGAAATGATACTTTTAAGTTTTCTGTGATTTGAGGATCATGATTCCCTGGAGTACTGAGATGGTGTTGCTGTTTGAAACTCCAAAGCATCAAAAAAAAAAGCTGTGCCACGGATGTACACCTTACATGGAAAAGCTACATGGAATGCCACTTTCACCGCTGTAGACCCTGGAACTTTAAAACAAAAAGGTTGAGCTCATTGGACATCCAGGAAGTTTCTACAGATTTGTGGGTCCTTAAGAATGTGGTTGCATATTAAGAAATCTGTTGCATATTAAGAAATTCTTCTCATTCAGACAATAATGTGGTAGCTTATGTGTTTGTGTTTTTCTTCTTTATCAGAAACCTCTTTGATACTACTCAGTTGCCTTCTCAAGGATTCCCTAAAGTACACAACTTCAGAATCTAAAACATTGAGTCGTAGAATGACTAAAAGAGATTGGCTTTGAAGTAGAGAGGATGCTTAATATTTTGCTTACTTAAAAATGATCTAATGTGTAAAGCACCACCTGCCTTTTACTTTTGAATTCTTTTCTGATATCCTTTGCAGCAGAGGTGGTCTCCAGGACTTTCAACAGTTGAATACACCATCAAGTTTTGAGCATCACTGTGCTGACCAAACACAATAAACCCCCTTGACTTATTCTTAAGCTCAGGAAAAGAGATTCTGAGAATTCACAATGCCTGGGAAATTCTGCTGCAGTGTCTGACTACATTCATGATTTAAATGTGCTTTGAATACTCCTGCCTGTCTGTCCTGTTGCTTTGCTTGAGCTTGTCCCTTGACCTGACATGACAGAAATTAATTTGAGTCATCAGTTTTCTGCCCAGCATGTTAACCTAAACTACTGATGGCCAAACTATTGTGGGGGCAAAACAGGTTAATCACCACAACTAAAATCAACATAAAGATTTTGAGTTTGCTGTATGACCACCCCCAGAGTGATTCCCCTTTGAGTCTTCATACTTGTATAACTACTGCTAGGTTTAGCTAAAAAAATATTAAAAACTCATTTAAAAATTCTGAGATATATATTTAATGGCAAGATTGAACATCTTGAATTTTCTTCCATTCATTCTGTGTTTATTTCTATTCCAAAGGCATAAGATTGGTAACTGGAATATTGAGAGTACCTTCTACTGCAGGAATATTAGCAGAATGGTACTCTCCTTCTGTTTGGTGATTATAGCTTTTGTGTTCAGTGTTATCCATATGCTATGATGGTAGTTTTATGACAAAGTAAATAGAGATTCATGTATCTGTTCTTCCATGAATCTGCCATTTACCTGATTGTTTCATTATCTCCAGTGCCTCACAGTTGTGAATTGACCTGATTTATAGACCTGGACAGGCCATCTAAATCACATGTTGAGAGCAAGTAAAGATAAACTGAGCTTATGAAACTGACTGACACTAATGAATAGTCATAAATATTTTATTTAGCTAAGAAGATTTAAAAATAAAAAGGAGAGAGATATATCTTCAAAGAGGCTGGCTTTTTTCCTTGTAACAGCTTCTCTTCATTGGGAGAAATATGATATGAAGATGACTTGAAGTTGAGGTGATTTAGGAAATTAACTGTTGGAAGGGTTAAAATACCTATTATACAATTCTTTGTAAAGCAGTACAAGGTACAGATGTAGGAAAGGTAGAGAAAGCAAGTAAAGGAGCATCTGAGAAACAGATGACAGCTGAGTTCTACTGAAAAAAAAAAAAAAATTGTCCAAGCTTAGTTGAATCCAGGGAACTTGAAGACAATATGTCAGGAACATAAAACATGGTAAGAAAGCAAAGAAGATTTTCAACACTGAAGTTTCTGCCTTGTCAATTCCCAAGAAAAAGAAAATGGAAACAGACCAATGGCAAAAAACCCCTTTTTTTTTTTTATGGTTCAAAACATACCATATATTTTTCCCTTTCAAATCACTATCAAATATTACCACAGGAAAAAAAAAAAAAAAGAAAAAAAAAACACCCAAAAAACCAAGGCAGCAATTAGGTGATCACTGATTTTAATGGCAGGAAAAATGGCAATTACTCTCTTCCTGAGGAAAAAAAAACAACATTCCTTTAAATTCCAGTTACATAAGAATATGGGTAATTAGACTACTGAAGAATTCTGTGACAGAAAGTGGGCACTAGAAAATATCTATGAAATATGATTCTCATTCATAGAGCTTTCTGAACTATTGAACACCCACAGAGGAAAATTAGCTGCAGATTGGTCTTTCTATATCATGGAAATAATAGACAATAGGACTGGAGGGAAGTACAAGTGTCTACCTCACCTAACCTCGGTTCCTGGGCAGATGAATGATAGCTGAAACTTTCTGGTAGACTAGCACAGCCCATAAAATGTGATAAACGTGTTTCAGGGATTTGGGGGTTTTGTTTGTTTTTGGTTTTTTTTCTATCAGTAGTACAGAAGGATGTGTTCCCAATTGTATGGAAAAAAACGTGTTCTTAAAACATCTAATACCACCACAGTGCACTCTATTTCATTTCTGTGTGTATTTATTTCACCATAAACCAAAGCAACATTTAATTTTGAATTTAAATTCTGTTGTGCTGCAAAAGTTTTTTCAGGGAAGAAAGAATTCAGTTAATTAAACTTTTCTCACCAAGTGTTCCTTGTGGCAGGATTTCGAAAATTCTGCGTCTTTCTGCGACACCTATTCAGTCGCAGAGGGTATGGGAGGAAAACAACACCCATCTCTGCTCTTCGCATTTTAAAGGAACATTTCTGCAGTGAAGGGAACATCCACGAGAGAAGAATCTACTCGCAGCGTGTGTTCTTGCTACGTGTGACACGTGTATCTATCCTTAAATGTATTCAGGGAGACAGAAATGTTCTGCATTGTATCTGTATCTGTATTCAACATATGGAGCATTCGTCTGTATCTGAGAAGAAAAAAACAACAACAAAAAAAACACGCTCACAGCAAAAAGCAGGAGCTCGATGGAGGCTGACGCCAGTCTTCAGCTTTACGTTTTTATACTTACACGTTGGAGGTTACCCTGCCCTCACCTTCGGGTCATTTTTCTGGGCTTTCCGGCTCAGGGGCTGAGAGCAGGGAGGCAGACAGAGAGTCCGGAGCAGATGCGGGCTCCCGGGCAGCCACAGAGGGCAGGGCACGCGGTGCAGAGACGGGGACCCCGCGCCCCGCCCGGGGCAGAGCGTTCCCGTCCCGCCGCCGCCCTGCCCGCGGTCCCGCCTGCCCCGCTCCCTTCCGACCTCCGGCTGCTGCCGCGGAGCCTGTGCTGTGCTAGTCGTTGAGGAAGGATACCTAGTGGGAAAATCAACAGGAAAAAGTCCACCCTGAGAGAAATGTCTCTTGAGGAGCACTCTCTTGAAACAGCAGGGGTTGGCTGGGGCAAGCACTCTTTAGAAGTAATAGGGAGTCTCGTCTGGTCTGGTCTGAATTTTTTGCGCATCTATGAAACGCTCTATCAAGTGGCTTTTCCCGTTATCTTCCTCCATCTCTCACACGTACCGACTTTCCTTTTTGTTCCTGCCCCCCCTTTTCTTGCAACCCGTGCCCGACACAATACTCCTACCCATGGCCATGGTTATACCCCTGCCGTGCCCCATGTCAGGCATTCCCTTCCCATACCCGGTTTCACATCCCTGCCGTCACCGGTGTGAGGTTCTTTCCTTTGCGGTAGGGAAGGGTGCTACAGATGAAAGACAAAGGGCGTCAACCGCACGAGGACGGCGGCGCGGTCGCTCCCCACCCCTGGCCCCGCGCCGGGGGACCGAGCACCTGCGGAAACTTTTTTTTTTTTTAATAATAATGATAATAATAACGAAATCCCAGGACAGTTCCTTTTGGGGAAAAGCCGTGCGGGGCGCGGGTGCGGGGGCTCGCTGCGCGCCCCGCGNNNTCTCTCTCCGTCTCTCCCTAGGATTTATGGACTTTACTTTCTAGAGGGCGGCGCGGCAAGGATGAGAGTCCAGCTGGTGTGCGTGGTGCTGCTGGCCCTGGCCTCCTGCAGCCTCTGCTCAGGTAAGTGCCCGCCGCCGCCTCCGCCGGGCGCGCCCCGCACTGCCCGGCCACGAAGCCCCTCTGACCGCTCGGCACCGAGCCGCTCCCGGAGCCCTAAGAGGCACCTAAAGGACGGAAGTGAAGTCGCTTCAGGCTCCGCCGGCTGTCCCCATTAGGCGTCCGGGAGCCGGCTGTGATAACGGGCTCTGGCCAGCATCTTTTTTTTTTTTTTTTTTTTTCTGTATCACTCCTCTAACTTTCTCCCTTCGTATAAGCCATTCCTCCTCACAACATCCATACCACGGTAATTACTGTAGACTAGTCATTGTAAATACAAATAAGTGCGGACCATCTGCTTGGTTGTGCTGTGGTTCATTGAATATCACGTATTTCCAAATTAAGATACAAACTGTAATTTTGGCAACTCATATAAGTAGCTGCTGTAATCCAAATCAACATGAATATGTATGCCCTTCAGTCACTTTTTAGAGAGAGAAATATATTTTAATTATTGGGAGAAAAAGTTGCTAACAACCAGTCTGAAATTATGACCAAAAAAACCGCTGCAGCACAGGCAGATCACACAGTAAGAAGGTTGATATAAAAGCATTTCTTCTCCAAGAGCAGCTGCTTTAGAAAGCTCAGAAGGAGGACAAAATATTAAAACGCATTTTCTTCTTATTTGAAAAATGTCACATCTTAAGCATCTGCCATTTATGTCTAGACGTTTAGGACCAAATAGGTACGGTGACAGCTAAACAGGTGTATGCACATATATGAAGCAGAATAGCCTGGAAAATTCAATCTTAACTAACTTGAAAATTAATATTTTTTTTTTAGTCCAGTAAATTACCAGGTAAATTTAAAGGCAACTTCATTATTCAATTTTAGTGCTCAGAGGGATGCAGAATTATTGTGGCTCACTTTCGATGGAAGTTTCCTGTTTGTATTCCCCTGCAGAAGAAAAATGTAAACCACATAATAGCTGCATTTTATTACAGTTTAAATATAATTGATCTGTATATTATAGAGAACGCATGATCTTAGTGACAAAGCTTAACTTTTTTTTTCTCTCCATATTTTTGTAAGCTTTTTAAACAAATTTCTCACTAGTACTTCTAGTGAAGCAGCTTCAAATTCAACTCCTTTTAGAGCCTGAATGAAAGACTACTAAAGTTAAAAAAAAAATTGTGGGAGTTAAAATAGGTTCATTAAAAAAACCTTCAGAAGCCAAATTGTATGGGGAACTAACACAATGGTTTATTTGCTTGAAAATTTGAAATTATTTGTAAATGAGAAACACCATAGAAAAGCTTGTGTGAAGGGGCCCAAATATTTTTTAACTAATATGGACAGATATACCATAAAGAAAATGATTGTTAAATTTTCTTTTGCCAATGTTTGTCCTCAGGTGAAATTATGTACCTGTAGAATGCTTCTGTTCTGTAAAATGTGCATTTATGAATAGAAACTATTTTTCTTGTCAGTAGAATCAAGAATACATCAAACCGTGTGAATTTCTCTCTGATTTTAACAATGTGTAACCAGGCTTTTTATACATCGCTCTCTAAGAGACTGCTCTTTTTATGCTTTTGCTACTCATCCATCTCTTTTCACTCCTGAACTACCTGAATATACTTCCTTCTCTCCCTCCAAGCCTTGCTTTATTCTTCACTCAAGGAATCTTGACTCACAAATAATGTCCTCTAGATTTCTTTTTTCATTCCAAATGCTTCTTTATACCTTCCTTCCCATCTTTCATGCCTGCAGCTATCTTCCAGCCTTGATGTGTGAACGCTATCTTCCATCCTTTTCAGAAACAAAAACCAGGTGCTAACCAGGCACAAGTCCTTTTATTATTCTCAGCTGGTGTGATCCAGGACACCACAAATCACGATGCTGTCATTGTGTGTTCTCACCTGCTCACAGAAGATGCTATCATTGATAGAAATTCAGCTGAAGTGATCTTGTGCTGCCAGCAGAACTTTGGCTAATGGTAAAGCTGGTAAAACTGACTGCCATTCCTGCTGAAAGGGCTGAAAGGCATTAGGCTGGAGATCAGTTACTAGTGACTTGCTGAGTGGTCTACAACTAGTCCTATTTAATATGAAAATTTTAATCATTAAATAAGACTGGTTGTAGATCAGCACTACAGCAAGTCACTTAAATGCAATAGCTTCGATGCTAAAAATAATGAATGAATCCATTGTGTTGGTAATGCAAAGGTGAACAGCAACATCCCTGCAGAGGAATGGGTTTTGTGTGACACACAGAAGTTTTTGATGACCTAAATAATAGGAATAAGAAGTAGTGCAGCAATACAAAATGCAGTGGCTTAGGAAATAATAGAAATTCCTGTTAGAAGCTCCTTTTTTAAGCAAAGCACAGCTGTTGGAAATATGAGGAATAAAAGACATTATCTTGTTATCTAACCTGTTTATTGGGCTTCTTCAGCCACAAAAGACAAACAAAACCAAAAGACATGTAATACAGCTGGGCTCTGTAGCTAGTGGTGAGCATTAAGGTGGTTAAGTATTGAGGTTTCTGAACCAAACTGTACTGTGCTGTTTTATCTTGAGAACATGTCAGGGGCAGAAGAGGACTGCTCTGATGAGTTAGGGAATACAAGGCTTTTGCAAGGAAAGAGAATAGGTGAGAGTTCAATAAATCTGGGCATAGCCTCTCAATGAAACATTTATGAGATTTTCAGGGCAATGGGTTTTGACCAAAAAGACACTAGACACTTGACCAAAAAGACATCTTGCACTTGTTTGCTAATCTTGTAAGGACACACAAAAACACTAAGCTGGGAAGAGCAGTGATTCCTCTCAGTAAATACATGATGGGTAAATATCATAAGTAGAAAGTTATCATTCATAGTGTTGGAGTTTATTTGCAAACCATGGATACATTTGTAATTAGAAATAAATTAGCCTTGAAATCAGAAGCAAGTAAGTAAGCCTTGATATTTAAAATAATTTCCTAAAGAAGAAACCAAGTGACAGTAGTGGTGAGATTTGTCAAGATTGAATGTGACTGATTTTTAAGAGCATTATAATGGGTGGCTTCTGTGTGGACAGAAACCTGTGGCACATTAGCACGTGCTTGTGGTCCCTTACAGTCTCATGTTCTGTGAAGTGTAGTGACACAGCATGGTGATGATCCCTGAAATGAAGGCATAGGCAGAACCTATCCACAGATTCAGTGCTAAGAGTCTTACATGCCAACAGCATTGATTATTTTAAAGAAAGTGAGGTCAGACCTATATGAATATGGGATATATTTTGGTTTAGTATGGTTTGAAATATTAGTGCATTGTTTGGTTTTGGATTGTTGGTATTCCAGGAAGGGTAAAAGCTATCTGAAACTCTATTTCTCCTAAAGACTTAATTAATTCCTTACATTTTTTCTCTTCGAGCTGTGATTGCTGCTACCAAGGCACCAGATCTTCATTGTGATTCTCATCTTCATCTTGTGAAGAAATGTGTAGAAATGTGTCTGTGTGTTTTCTCCTTCCATAACAATTTTTACCCTATTTACCAAATCACAGGTCTTGCAAGGCTACTGAGCCAGCAATGGTCGATTAAATCAATAAAGAAAATCCTTACACTTCCAGTCAGAATACTTTCTTTTTGTATATACATTGTCAAGAGCTTGTATCATAAACTAGTCAAGCTCAGTTCCCTCATATCAGTAAAAATACCCTTAATTTAATTAAGAATAATCAAGAATCTTGATTATTAATCACGTAATCATAAATGGGCTTTACCTAAATAATTACTACTTTAAAAAAATTATTTGAAAATAAATATTCAAATTTTTCTTCTGAAGTAAGCTAAGATGACAAATATTTATTATGAAAAGAATGAAAAATAATGCAGTAGTTTTTTTATATTGAAGGAATTGCAATTTAATGTGCCTTTCTGTCATGAAACTGAGATAAATGAACAGTTCCATTCAGTTCAAGAAGCTTGAACATGCTTTAAAAATGTATTGACTATTTTAATATAACATTGCTGTTAACTGAAGACTCCTGACAGTACCTTTAGGTCACTGGTGTTTGTGTTTTTTGATTATTTTTAAAAAATCATTTAAATATCTAAGTTCTGTATTGAAATGTCCATGATTTATGATCAAATAATAAACATATGTTTCTGTTTTATTCCCAGATTCAGAAGAGGAAATGAAAGCATTAGAAGCAGATTTATTGACCAATATGTACACATCAAAGGTAATTATTTTTCTTCCTTTACCTGACAGAGAGGGAGCAAATGAATTCTCATTACAAACCCAAAAGTCTTTGCACAAAGGAATAACCTGTGGTCTAGACAGAAAAGTTCAGTGTTAAGTTTTACTTTTGTGCAAGATTTTCTCCAGTTCAAAGGAAATTTAAAGGTGTTGATGTGACACACTAAACGTGTTCCTCAGTTGTAACACTGGTACTTTCATTAAACTGTCAAAACTGTGTTATGTACAGAGATGTAAATTTATGTGAGGAAATGTGTTTCCAATAAGTTTATGCCTGATGAAAGCTAAATTAACCTTGAGTCAAATCTCTAAGTGCTATTTTTATGCAGGACTCTTCCTTTATGCATATAAAATTAAGACAATCATAAAGCAAAAATAGTTAATACTTATGCCAATTTTGGTTTAGGATTTTAATCATAGCACCAGTACAGGAACATGGGCACGACGGTGAAAATACTAACTTTGTAAATGGCATTTCCTTGACAGGTTTCCAGACTGTGAATCATGTTTATGTTATTTAATATGAATATATAAAAATTAAGTGAAAACCTCATATTGAAAAGATGAAGTAGAAAGTGTTGCACATATGTATTGGACAGGCTGATAGACACTTTCTCAACACAATTATCTTCCATAAATGATCTATGAAAAATATATGTCTGATATATTTTCAGCAACATATAAAGAACAAACTCTGAAACAAGTGCTGTGGGTTTAAGGGTGAATATTTTAATTCATTATTCCAATAAATTTTAAGTGGTACTTAAATGTAATGGAAAATAAAATGAGAAATGAAAAAGTTCTCCCCCCAAAAAAGAAATTTTCACAAGCCAATGACTAGTTGAAGGTTAAAGACAAAACCTGCCAGGAAGACTTCTGTATATATTGTATTTAAGTATATGTGATCCTTTTCACAGGATTATTGGATAGACTAGAAGAAGTATGAGGCCAGAAAATGCATTTTCTTTATCTGGTCTGGCAGTTCTTAGAGCTCAATGCTCTTTACTGGCATGATAGTTAACCTTAGATTACAAATAAACCCTGTTGTCCACTCACTTTTCTAAGGTACAGAAAGACATAGTAACTACTCCTTTTCTGAGACATATTTAAATGTAGGAGCTGACAAAAATAGCTTTTTTGCTGTGTGGCAAAGCATACCCTGGAATAAAACTCTGCAGCTATTGGCATTTCTGCTACTGACTTTAGTGGATCTGTGAACATAACTTCCTCCCTCTCACCACAGAACACAAGCTCAGGTAACTCCAAATGCACAAATATATTGCACCAGTTAATAATGTCGTGATGTCTGCCATAATACTCTTATGTTTTTTGATGTCATGTAGCTTGCTATTCAGCTTCCTTAGGGTATTTACCACAGTCAACTGACACTTGAAGTTGACAGAATCAGTGGATTCATGTTGGAGACTTTGCTTTAATTCTGCATTTTACTGCCTTAAATCACCATCTAAAGTTCATTAGTTGGATATACATTGTCTCTTGATATCAAAGCAAGACTTGGTGGAAACTCTAAAAACTGTGTATCAAATCTTCTGCAAGAGTAATATCAGTATCCCATTCATTACTGAAATTATTTTTTTTTCTGTTGTCTGCTGCTAGATTTTAACCCTCATTACAACAAATTATGGCTCTGGTGTGATAGACAAATTTGAAAATGGTATGTGTAATATCTGTTTTGTGTTGTGCCTGAAATCTGGTTCCATTTGAGGGCAATTACTGCTAAATCGCACTAAGTGGATTTGACACTGACTGAGTAATCAGCAAAGGAAATCCTAATAATTTAAACAGCATTAAGATGGGAAAAAAAGTACTGTTTATGAAAGCTGGGATCTGAAAGTACAGAAAAATGGATTATCACTTGTGGGTTTAGTATTTGATGGAATAAAATCTACCTGAGCAGACACTTGTAGACTATAGTATCAAGACTACAGCCAGGGCTTAAGCCCACCTTTTGCAATATTCAGTAGTCTATCCAATATTACAGGAAGAATTGCCTTATGCCTTTAACTTCACAGACTGCTGTCCAGTGCCTGCTACCCCTTTTCAAGTTGCTCTTTAAAGTCACCTATATGCTGAGTCACTCTCCATCCTTAAAGAAGTAGTTCATGCTTACTGCAACCTGTCTTCAACACTTAATACAGTTTGTCACCCTTCCCTGCTGTTACATCTGAACCAAGATGCAAGGATCAAACAAGTACTTAAAATGTTCTTTTTTCTAAAATAAAGTCCAAAAAGACATTTGGAAGATCTGGTGAAACAACGAAACCTGACTTGTCAAAAATATGTAGACAGTTATCTCCTGTTTCTCTTTTGGTTTAAATAGAAAACTCTATTCATATTAAAGGGATAACTATATCCAGCTTCCTAAATGCTTGCCTGAAACCACTACTTGCATGAAAAATGTTTTGAACTCAAAAAAGATTGAGACTATGTTATTTAGAGGGGGGGAAAAAAAAAAAAAAGTGAAACAAAAGTATTCCTTGGAGATTATATCATCCCTAGAATGTACTCCACCTTTGGGATCCCACTCAACATTAATTTTCTGAAGTCATGGCCCCACTGCGTTTTCATTGTTGTAGAATACCTATTTATGACTGTATTTGCCCAGAGAGTTTAGCCTCCTTGTCTGAGGAGCTGCCTAGAACTAGGAGGAGCCTACAGCTACCTAAGAGCTACTGAATTCCTGACTCTGTCATCATATAAAAATAAACTAGGTTTACAGGCACCATGGAAGAAATTCTTCTTTAACAAAACTCAGTGCTATATCTGATTAAAGATATTATTTTTATGGTTATAATCTGAATAAAATTCGACTACTATTATGGAAAGTAACCATAGAGATCATACACTAGCCTGGGATTTTTACTTTATTTTGACTTAGCTTTTTATCTGCTTTTACTGGATAAATACACAAATGTAAAAAGCAGATATCATTTTTCCTAATTAAAAATAGCATTTGGGATGTATGGATGGATTGTAACAAAAGAAATACCTAAGCAAACTATTAGGGGTATCATTCAACCAGAAATGGAAATAAAATATATATATTATAACTTGGAAATCTCTTTTGTCTTGCATAGGACAAGCCTGTTGTCAAAGAAGTAAATAAGCTTATTTCACTTTCTTAGATGATCTTAAATTCTCCTTCAAGATCCATGAAGTGTGAGAAATTATATATCTGATCCTTATTTTACAAGCATGTTCAATAGGGGAAATACACACATCATATTCACTTCAGTATTCATATACCTTTTGAATTCTAGTTCATACAGCAGTCTCCTTTGTTTCTTCAGATCATTCTCAGTATTTTTGAAGTTACTCTTGAAAAAATTAGTTCCGTCTTGGCAGATAAAGGTTCCTTGTTTTATTGTGTAGGTGTTTTCCGAAACATGTGTTGAGCTTCTGCAGTTGATATTGCTTAGAACTGTGTGGAAAATATATATAAATCTATAAAATATAAAATATATTACCTATAATATAAAATACATCACATATTGTAAATGAACCCGAACATTTGGATTATCATCATTCTCAACTGGTTTTTTACATACACCTTTAGGATAACTGCCTCAGATATTTTCCATTATGCAAAAAGCAAAGTGGTCTTATTTTAATGCTCGCTGTAATAGTGGAGCAGAAAAATAATGTGACTGCTCTGTTCAGTGACTGGACATGACCTGGAAAACCCCACGTGCAGTTAAAATAACCCAAAATTCACTCTGACTGAATTGTTAATGGTAGCAGTAAGTAGAAGCAGGTGTACCCAAGTAAAAATACTTTGAGGTGATATATGCATGGCATTAATAGGAATGAGACTCCCTTAACAAATGAAATATTAGAAGCTTGCAGACAGCACTGCAGATTTGTTTTCTTCTAACTTCATAAGTAGGAGCTAAGACAATTTTCACTTAAGGAAATCTGCTATTTAAGTATTTTACTAATACAGAGAGGAAAGTTCCTTTATACATGGATGTGCTTCAGATTGACATAAAGTAGTAACTTTAGATCAAAAAGATTCTATAAATTATTCAAGAAGGCACAAAAAATTACTCTATCCTTTACTCTTCTGTTTCCATCCACTGGAATATTTTTGGTTCTTAACTCAGAAACTCACTTTATCCTGTAGCACTGCCTCTTGATTCTATGCCCCATTGCAATTTAACTGTTGCAGTGCTAGCTCACATTTCTTTTGTATACCCAGGAGAGAAAAGTGAACTGGAGAAGCCTCCTCATTTGTCATGGGAAACTCCATAATTTTTATATTTCAAAAATAAATTAAAAAGGACCAAAGAACATTTTGAAATTTCATTGGACATTCGGTCTTTTTCCTAGCTTAACTTCTGTTAATAAAACTAGATATTCTGCAAAGAGATTAATTTTATTTTGAAACTGTCACATCTTCTTAAAAAATTGGATAGACTAACTAGGATACTTCAATGGAACAACAGATGACCTCAAAGTAAAGAGTGCAGAACCAATTACAAGCTTCCAACCGAGATTTCAGATTTGTTTTCTTAGCCTCAAAACAAAATGATCTATTTTTTTGGAATTTTGTCAAGAGTCTGAGAAGGCACAACAGTTTTATTAAAAAGGTAAATCATCCTCATTTTGAGGGGCACACGTATCATATGTATGATGGAGTAATGATCATGACCAAAAGAAAACTTTTTGTAACTAATGCTGAGTTATGCCAACTTTTCTTGTTTCTTCCTCATTTCTCTGAATTGTCTTTCTTTTCCCTCAAAAAATAGACAAGTGTGATGAATATACATAAATCTTGCATGCAAGGCCCTGTTGTTAGGAAGGTGCTCTAAAGAAAGGTTATATGATTACCTGTGTTCAGCCAAGTAAGCACTGCATCCACACTCTGTGATTAGTGCTGTCAAATATGTGTGGAAGGCAATGTCTGTGTTAGTGTCATACCTTTATTTAACTTCATACGTGCAGGAAAAGAAGCAACAACATTTCAGTTCATAGGTAAAATCTAATCCTAACATGCACAGAAAGGAAATCCTTGCCAGGAATAAATAGGAATTTGCTATTTGGCTTTTGATTGGAGATTGCTATGTCACCACTTCTAGTTTAAAGAAACTAAATTCTATACTCAAAACTGAAAGAAAAACAGTGAGGAAGAAATAATTAATAGTGGGAGAACGAAGAAAATGAAAAAATCATGTAAAGCAGTAAATGAGATAGGAATTCAGTTTTAAACTTACTTTTTTCCTATTGATAATCAAAATGGAAGACTACTGCCACAAGTGCTTGGAAAAAACGCTACCAATAGAAAAGTAAAAATTATGCTTATCAGCATTTCTTTAAAATGGTTTAAAAGCTCATACATAATGCAAGATACTATAACATGCAAAATTTGAGACAAGCCATGGTGAAATTTCCTTTTTTCTGTCTTTCTGTAACATCTCTGCACAGGTTCATTATGGGCTACCTAAATACAGTTGGTCTCAGTTTTTCAGTCCAGTTACCAAATCAGGAATACTTTTCACAGCTATGTTTTATCTTTGTTACATCTTCCTAAGCCCATAAACCTTCAATTAACATCTCCCAGACTTTCCAGCATTCAAAACTCCTGCGGCTTACAGATTTTGTAACTTCAGGCCCAGGCTCATCCGACAGCTTATCCTGAAACAGAGACTCCATGCCTTTTCTCATGGAATTTTGAGATGATTGGTATTTGTTCTGAACTAGGGAGGAGTGTCTAGTTAACCACAGGCATGCAGCTTGGATTCCTGAGCTGGGAATTTATCCAGTGGGCTTGATTCATTATCCTTATTTACACCTGTGAATTTATATTATATTAATTTCCATCTGTTTTTGTTTGCACCTGTGCAGAATGACTATGAAATGCTGTCATTCTGGTTTGGTAGCAGTTTAGGTTTTTTCATCATTACATCTACCTGGGGGGCAAGGCTGCAAGGAAGCAGACTTGGCGTGTGTAATAAATGAGTTGTCCTAAGTTCAGCACTCTAATTATTGTTTAAAAGTTGACCAGATAAAAAGCACTTCAGAAACAGAAACTTGTTTCTAACAAAACACTTGAATGTAGCAGATGATTACAAAAACCCCAAAATACGTTAAATTGTGGGTGTTTTTATTTTCAGATTAACAGAGCAAAACTTCCTTACTGGAAAATGACCCTGCTAAATGTCTGCAATCTTGTCAACAAGATAAACAACCAAATGGGGGAAACAGCAGAGGTAGATGAGGAGGATCTGGTTCCAGGAAGACAGTTCCCTGCTTCTCTGGATGGCTTCAGCTTGGAAGCAATGCTGACAGTGTATCAACTCCAAAAAGTTTGCCACAGCAGAGCCTTTCAGCATTGGGAGGTAACACAAACTCTCATAAATGCATGTTGTAGTGATGTTGCAAAAATTCATATCCATTTGACCTCCATCACATTGTCTGAGCTTTCCTTCCCTTTTTTATATTTTCTAATACCTCTAACATGTCTCTTTCAGTAAGAGCAGTGAGTTAGTACAATTTCTAATGACCTGAGTGTATGTTTCTTACAACGATCCATGGATAAATGAGAACTTTTCTTAACTATATACTTCCTCCACTTTTTGTAGCCATTCCAGGTAACCAAACAAACATATGAAAGTCATCACTATTCCAGAAAACATAATTAATATCTGCTTAACTGTAGATCTATTGAAGCATAAATAAATGTAGCCAGTGTTTTTGTTTTAAGACCCCAAGGCAAACGGGATGCAAGATGCAGGGATACATGCCTGTGTGTACATACCATTTTACTAGGTACTCTGGTGTTCTTATCATTGCCAGGAAACTGCTGGCAAGGTAACTCCTGCTTTTTGTTTCCCTACACCTAAAGAGGACCCTGGAAGTTGACATTGTGATTGTATGAAGATTGGTGCTCTTAAATAGTGACTGTTTATAGTCCATTTGTGATACTTATTTTAGTACAGTGATTACAGTGAAACATGCTAGGTGAAATCCACTTGCTTTTTTAGATATTACAATAAAAGCTGCTTTGTGTCACTACCCACTTTCCAGTAAAGCAAATTTCTTAACCTATCTCAGGTTCATGTACAGTCTAGCTGAACCCAGATTTTTGTTTGTTTGTTTGTTTGGGGTTTGTTTGTTTGTGGTTTTGTTTATTTTGATTTGCTTTGCTGAGTCATAACTGTGTATATTCCCAATCCTCATATTAGCTGGGGTGGTCCATGAAAAGGACTGCAACCTCTTCGAGAACGAGAATTTTCTGAGGACTCTCCTTGTCAACCAACTATGCAATAACCCACATGTCTTAATCACAGTTCCCTGCTTTGCAGGAAGTTGTAGACTAAAATATTTCTCAAAAGATGAAACCAGCAAGCAGTGCATGTAGGTGTTTAACCTAAATGTGTGATAACAGAGTGATAGTCATTAGAAAACTTCCAGTCAATTTGAGTTTTAATCTGAGGAGGATATATGAGCTTTCCTCTCTAGTCAAAACCAATTATTTAATTTGATGTAGTGCAATTTAAATATCACTTCTGTAGGGCTCAGCTCATCTTTAGCCTGATTTTAGGTTTGTCCCTTGAGCTTTGTCTTTTTTTTTTTTTTTAATTAATGCTACAGCTAATATAGTAAAGATTTTTATTGGTGACAGGTGCTAAAATAATATTTTATTAAAATTTTGAGGAGTTTATAATCTTCATTACCAGAAAAAGTAGATAACAGTGTGTCTCTTCTTGTGTCCTACAGTTACTTCAGCAAGACGCTTTTGACCTAGAGAATTCAAGCCAAGAAAAGGAAATCATGAAGAGAAAAAATCCCTACATTCTGAAACGGCAGCTACATGTGAACAAAGCTAGAAGACCATACATACTCAAGAGAAGTTCATATTACTGATGCAGCAGGAGAAAACAATGTATATTTAGTTGATAGGTAACTGTGCGTTATAGTTATCTAAATCTAAAATCATACTTATGTGAAAATATACTCTGGAAAATCAAGATGATAACATAGCTGTGTCTTTTTTGCAATTGATGTTTCTTGATTGTGAATTTTTCCTACTTGAGATTAATTGGACTAATACATTTGCAAATAAAACTAGTTTTTAAGCATGATGTATTGTACAAAACTGAGATTTCAACATGCTTTCAAAAAATCTTGTAGTTTTTTTCCCAATTTTATAAAGCACACCAATATAACACCAAGTAAATTGATATTGTCCATAAATCGTACTGAGAATCTTACAATTTCTTAATGCAACACCTCAAACATGTAAATGTTTCCAAATTTTTTGAATAATATAATAAGAAGAACTGCCACAGTATTTTATGTTTTGACCAGATTAATTTATTAGGGAATAGGTCTAAGGAAGAAAAGGGATGCTATCAATTGACTGTTAAGTGACAATTTCAAAATGAATATTTAAAATAGCTTGCTTGTAAGTGAATTTTGAATTTTTGACTCCTAATCTATGAATGCTCAGGAAAAAAACAAAAAACAGAAAACAAAAACAAACAACAAAAAGCTGATTCATGTCCCAGTGCTGTCACTGTTAAAAGTAAAAATAGTAATCTATTACATGAGAAACTTGGTGTTTGAAAGATTAACTGAAATTAGAAAATCTTAAAATTACTATTAAAAGGCATTTCCTTTCCCTCCCTCCACAAATGTGTAGAAAACGGGAAGTTTCAGAGTTGAAAACAGTCTTGGAAGCTAACAGAGTGGGAGGCTCACATCATGGCAAAAATTATTTTAAAGACATGAGGAATCAACTGCTGCCTGAAAGTTACACGCTTTCCAGTTCTGTGTTTGTGATGTGTGCATGAGATTTGGGATCTCAATAAATAACCACACCACCACCCCCCCCAACAAACAAAAAACCAAACCAAAGAAACAACCCCACCACCTTACACACACACAAACACCCCCAAACAACCAAGAATCCAACAGAAAACCCAAACACTTGGAGAATATTCAAATCCTCTCACAAGTTTGTTACACTTTGTTGCATGGGGAGGGATGGAATTTTTAAAGTAAAATGTATTTTCACTATATTAAAGATAATTATATTTCCTTCTCTCACTGCAAATATTATTAATCAGTTTATTCATTCAATAACCCTTAAATGCATGCACTGACAAGAAATAACTGAGTATACACTAATTATTGCAATAATCATTATGACTCAAATACAGCAAAGCAATTAAGTATATTCAGTCTCAATGTTTTAAACGCTTAATGTGCTTAAGGGCTTTGCTTAAATAAGAAAACTCATACCCCTAACTTGTTTTACTAAACACATTGAATTAGATTGGAGACCCAGCATGCTCTTAAGTGGTTAGGAAACACCTTCTTTCCAACAAACCTGTAAGATTCCTAGTCCAGTAATGGATATTTGCATTCTAAAATATCTTTTGCTCTGAAATAACAAAGCAGAACAGTTTGTTCCAAAATTTGCTGCTTGCAGTACCTGAGGAAAATACAAAAATGAACTTCAGATCACTTTTTCATAGGAAAAATAGAATAAGACAGAAAGAAATAAGTTGTCATTATATTTTTCTCTCATGTTAGGTTTAAGAGTATAAAAGCTAAAAAAAAAAAAGTAGGGTAAGGTAATGTGGTTGTCATCTGATAGAGAACATAAATTTTTCAGAAACAAACACCCTTCCATGTCTCATTTTGGAGGTAATTTAGACAGTTACAGTAATGGCATATGACCTCAAATGATGATACTAACTGTTCCATCCTCATCTAGTGTTCCACACTACCTTGTGACCATGTACTTGTTCTTTGCAGTGCAGAGCTGACAGATTAGTCAGACTGGCTGGAAATGGCATTAAATAACCCATTTCCTTTCAGCAGACTGTGAATCCACACACAGCCAGCTATTCATGTGTCGCTGGTGGAGGCAGACCTTAAAGTATGTCAGGAAAGTACAGCTTGTCAGTTGTCCCTAGTCTCTGATGGAGGTGTCAGAGGAATGTCACTCAGTATGAAGTCTGAACTGGATCAGGAAACAAAAACTGTAAGTGCAATATGGTCAGTTAAACTAAAAAAGCCAGCACTGGCTTTTCAGTTTTTTGGTGATTAGCGAAAAGCAAACATAGCAGTATTAAAATACTTGAAAACACAAACCATAGGATTAAGCCAGGTGCTCAGAGCTGTTAAAGGAAATTTTGAAGTCTGGGAGACTTCCTTGCTTGAAATCTCTCTTCTAGCTGTTGCTACCTCCTGATAACTGCATTGCTGTGGAATTGTAGCCTTTCTTTAGCCTTCATTTTTGGATGATGGCAAAAAAACCATAGGCTTATGCTTATTTGCCTCTATTTTGCACATTCTTTCAGTGAGATCCTCAGGGTACCTGCCTCATCCATAACTGCATTGCCAGCAATATCTATCCATGCTGCTATATTTGCAGCAGCAATGAGTGCGGGATGAAGTTCAAGTCAGAGGAGGCTACCACAATATGTAAAGACTTATTAATCTAGAAACTTAGACAACCCTTCCCTTCCCTTCCCTTCCCTTCCCTTCCCTTCCCTTCCCTTCCCTTCCGCTNCCCTTTTCCCTTTTCCCTTTTCCCTTTTCCCTTTTCCCTTTTCCCCCCTTCCCATTCCACCCCCTTATGTTTAAAAATGTTGTTTTGAAGACTATTAATTAAGAGACTGCTACCTTTTCTTAAACATCACCTTTTGATATGGGCAATTTTGTTTTATAAAAGCAATTATTGAGAGATGATCTCTCTATGTCTTCACAGGAACACATTTTTTAAATAAATTGCATTACTGAGTTTTTAATTATGTTCATTGATGGATAATTACACACCAATTATTCAGAAACTTCATAACTAACTATTTCTTAGATTCCTAAACCTCCTGACCTTTAGAGAACAAGGGAGTTGTGAACATTAAAATCTGGGTTTTTAAATAAATATCCCATGCCCCTCTACTTTACCTGTAAAGTTTAGATACCTGTAATGTTTAGATTCCTGTGTTACAGTGTTGAACTGAAAGGCGCTGTAAGGGAACAGACAATGGGAAGCAAAATGCAGTTAGGGAAGGGACTTCATGAAAAAAATGTTCAAAGATGTTAACTGGATGTTCCTTCTGTCTTGTTCCAACCAAAGAGTGTCAGGGCTGGCTGAGGCATGGGTTGTATGTATTTGGAGGGAGGAAAAGTGGGAGGGGAAACTCAGGGAAAAAGAGGAAAGGGAGTATAATCAAGACTTAAGTCTTGCTTTTTCAGTGTTGGTTAAGAACTAAATTGTAGATAGGTTAGTATAAACCAGAAGATAACATGATATTCTGAAAAAATAGGTGAGTTCCCATCAGTGTATGGGAAGGGCAATCATCTGGCATTCCCAGAACTTCCCTTGAATCAAGAAAACCAGATTTGAACTGAGATGTTTCAAACTGAAAGTTTTTAATCAGAAACTGGAACAACTAAAGAAAGCTGATCAGGAAAGGCAGGCAATGCATAGCAAGGGTCAAGAAAGACAAAAATCAGAGTCAGTTGAATCATTCAGTAAGCCTGGACTGTGAGTACAAGACAGAAATACAGATTTCTGCACACAGATTGGGATAATCAACACCAATCTGCCCAGGTTTGAGACACCTTTTGTTTGAATCCATGTCTCAAGTAAGTTAACACTATTTTTTCACACTGGCCTCAGAATTAGAAGACATCCCAGTATACATAGGAAAGGACCACCTTTTTAGGGGAGATGAAAAAAGAACAGAGGACAGCTTAGATCCAAAGTGAAGGCCTTATTATAAAGCAGAAGCTCATTTCAGTCTTGAAAAGTGACAAGAAACCTACATTTGTAGGTAGCTTTTTTCAAATTGTTTTCTCAGATAAAAGTTCAGAGAAAGACTCCAGAAATTTATATTCTCAGAAAGAAAGTAGTCTGGAACTGGTCTTTGAAAAAAATAGATTTTCTTTATGTATCTAGCACAGTTGTGGCAAATCAGATGCTCTGTTTCAATGTGTGGCACATTGACCTGGACCTGAAATCCAGGTTTCTGTGAAATGGATGAATGTAGATTATAAATAAGATCTCTTCTGAACATTCAGCAAGACAGAAGGCATAAGAAGTAATGCTGTGCTAAAAGATTTTTGATGCCTTATTAGCAGCTTTCAGTAGTGTGTGAAGAAACATAATGTACTATTTGCAACACTTTCCAAGGCATATCTTGATGTGAAAGGAACTGACATTTACTGTGATAAGTCTTTATTTAGATAGAGTGTTAAAATATCTGTAACACGGTGCTTAAAAACCTGATTTCTGTTCACTTAAATACTTCAGTGCTTTTCTGCTAGGAGTGCATCTGCCCCTTTGGCAATAGGTGTGAATAAGAAAGGATTGTTCCACCATTATAGACAGTCCTTGAGATTGATAATATATAAAGTAAAATGTAATTTAAACAGTATAGCTTTGTACCACCAGTTGAAACAGTTTGGGGAAACAAGGAAAAAGTCAAATAAATGGACAGTATTTCTTTTGCTTATATATAGGTAGACACACACACAGGAATAAATTCCTTACTGTGAGGATGGAGAGACACTGGAATAGATTTGCCAGAGAAGCTTGTATACTCCCTATCCTTGCAAGTGTTCAAGGCCAGGTTGGAGGGGCTCTGAGCATTGAGGTCTAGTGGAAGGTGTCCCTGTCCATGGCAGGGGCAATTGCAACTAGATGATCTTTAAGGGCCCTTCCAACACAAATCATTCTATGATATACATTCATTTGATACACACAAGCACACATTTGTATATGAAGGCACTGCATATAGTGCATATTCTCTTGCCTTATCTCTCTTAGGATGCATTTTATCACAAGTAGCTTTGCAGGGATGCTACTTGATTTTCCTGGCCAGAAAAATGAACTTTTATGCTTGTTTTGTGTAAAAAATTACTAAAAAGTTACTGTTTCATAATTTTTTCTTGTGTTATCAGATCTGGCCAAAACAATGACCCATAGCTCATATTGTCTGGTTTGGGTGTGAACTGCTTTGCTGCAAGCCTGATGGCAACCATCCAACATTCAGACAATCAATTCTGTGTCCTGTACAGTACAGTTGCACTGGTCCTGAACTGAACACACAATTTGCAGTGAGAGAAAAGGAAAATGTTGCAGAAGTGATAGGAGGGAAGCCTTCTGTAAGATGGAAATGATGATTGGGTAAAATGGCATAAGGAACTTAAACAAAAAGTAGACTAAATGGTCACTATTAAAGCTAAATGAAGAAAACAGGGACAGAGAGAAAGATGCCATGTTTTTCACCTGCATAACATTTGGGTTGGCAATCACAATTTTCCTTCCAATAAGATTTGTGATTACTGTTGATTTTTTGATCAGATTTTGTACACTATCAATAGAAAATTCAGGATTTGATTTAATTCTGAAACTGGGGACTGAAATTTTTGTAATATACTGTTTATCAGATGTGTACTCTTCCATTAAATCTTTAATAAATAAAAGGGGAGAGTGGTGAGTTGGTGAATAGCCTGGAGAGAAGGAGAAGACAAGAAGGAGAGAGGCAGACTGTCAGGGTAGTGCCCTTTTTCTTTTACAGCAACTTAATAAGCAGCACAGTCTTAGACCTTATTGTTGCAAGACACTACTTGACCTGTTGTAAAGTAGGGAATTAATTATTCTATAGTTATTAATAGATCTGCATGTCTGATTTGTACTATGTCAATTAAGGCTGCCTTTCAGAAAAGTGTACCTTCTGCATCGCTCAAACTATTTGAAATGGACCAGTTACAAATCCAGGTAGGGCACAAACTGTAAATTCCCAATTGAAAAAAATTCATAGTTTTTTGATTAAAACCTTTTCTTTAACAAGGTTTCAGGCCCATTTTCAGATGTAAATAAAGCTATAAGTTAATTTTAAAAATTCTATGATGCAAGCTGAGGAATACTTGATTTTAAAAGAAAGAAACCCCACACATTTTCCCTTCATCTTCTTTTTGGGTGGAGTAGATTAGTTTCTACAGTAGACTTGAGGGCAATACAGGAAGTTTTGTAGAGAATGCTATGAGATCAGCCATACCATGGCATAGCAGACAATTTGTAATCCAAAGCAGGAGACCAAATGAATAGCTGCTGTTCATAATCAGGGGTCTTAGGAGGATCTGCATTATTGGTGAACACATAGATGAGGAGGCAGCAGTCAACACAGTGAAGAATAATTTGGCAGAGTATGGATGACAGAGCTGGGAATTTCAGCTGCTTCATGTTTGGTACCAAGGGGTAGAATAACTGTTTTAATTACATTTAGCTTCTGAGACTTTGACTTTCACATGAACAGAGGATAATTAGAAAACACTCTTGCTCCAGGCTTAAAGCCTGCTTTTCAGATCCACACAGCTTAGGGTGGAGTGTCAGGACTTGTGTTGAACATCACATTCCCAGGGGCCCCAAGCTCAGCCTCTGGAACTTGAGGATTAGCAAATTGAACCCTTTTGCTCATGAATGAATATCAAGGCACTGCCTGGAGAGACACAGTAAATAAAGCATAGACAACAGCATTATATTTTGCCTTTTAAGTTTTTCCTTTGTTAAAACCAGTAACACAGAGGTTCCATTCAGTTCAGATGCTGAAATAACAGTTTCTCAATAGAAGAAAACATTTCTCTATTCTCAGATGCAAATAAAAAGTTTTTAATGAAGAGACCTTTAGCTTTTTTTTTTTCCTTTTAAGTGCTTAAATGTCTGCATATACAGATTCTAATACAATATCACAATACTTGAAGTGTAAGAGTATTAGTTACCTAGAATAAATCTCAAAACATAACAGGTCTCATCATTCCCTGTCACCAATATCCATGGAATTTGCAAAAGCATTCATACCCTGTAAGGACTTCAACATCCAGTGTTTTTACAGAGTTACGCAGTTCTAGGAGGTAGTAGAAAGGCTGATGGGGCTTTGCACATGCTTCAGCTAACAGTGTCTGTTAGCTGAAGCAAAGGTTTCAGAATCAGTGGGAATCTTCTCACGCTGAAGCCAGGGACAATCTTTAAGCCAAAGTTAAATCTTCCTTGACCTCATGTCAAAGTATTTGGGACATTCAAGAGTTGCTTCATGATATCTTATTAAGGTTTAAGTTTTTGCTTTGAGTGCCTCGGGACTTACACTTAATTCACCAGAAAGGTGTACTGGTATTGCAGGTGAGACGGAGCAAAATGCAACTAGCAAATCCTAAGAAAAAAGAGATGAAAAGAGTGTTGTCAGGAATCACTACTGAAGTGGAATAGAAAAACATTAAAAGGTTTTATTAAAATATAATAACTGTGAATATCTATCCCTTCTACTCCATCTATTGAAAATAAATCTGACATTTTAAACAATAAAGAAGAATCTAGAAGAAAAGTCATACTACTCCTACCTACAAAAATCTGGATGTGTCAGATATAATTTAGAAAAATTAGGACTTCTTTCCTGTAAAATCTGCATTGTCTCATAGAGATTCAATGCGTTCTTTTTAACTGATGATTTTCCCTTGCTTTGTAGGTTTTAAAAAAGAAAAAGAAGCTTCAGGCGGTTTTGGGGGTTTTTTTGCAATATACCACCATCTGGTGGAAGGAAAGAGAAAGACAAGGATTTTGACGCTTAACCTGTCGATAATGGAGACGTTTCAGTTTCCTAGTACTGATTATCTTCAATGGGCTCTTGAAGATTTAGAGCACCAAATCACTTTAAACCATGTAATTTTCACATTCAATTTATTTGCTTCAATTACTTACTTTTGAAGGACTAAATTATATTCCTAAAACTAAATACATATTTCAGAATTTCTTAATATAGCTGATCCATAAGACAAGACAGAATTTTCCATATGGTGACATAAAATGCTTCAAAATCTATTTCTAAATAGCAAACAAGCTTTATCATATAAAGTATACACTGCTGTATATTTTAGGTATTTGTAGAATTTAATTTTATTCTCTTTGGAAAAAAAAATAGCAAGATTACCTTATTATCTTCTTTGTGCTATTCGGGCCTTTTTTCCCCACAAATTTTTGATTAAAATCTTAGGGAAAAATTTCTAGTCTTATTACCTATGCACTTTGGGAGATAAATTTCATTTTACACTGCATTGTCCCTCCTGGGGAACCAGGAGGGACAAGGGAGAAGCAGTTTTCCAATGGAAAACAAGCCCCCGTGAGTTTGAAAAAAGCAAGGCTTTGTATTGGTCCATTCCGGCGAGATGCCAGCATTCTGTTAACCCCACCCCTGAGTTAGGGGATAAAAGGAAAGGTCCTGGGACCATTAGGGGTCTTTCGGAGCTAATAAACCCTGTCTGGAAGCTCACAGATTCTCGCATTTATTTCCCGTGTCGCCTGAAGCATCTGCAAGCTGGGAAAACTGCTTTGCCCCAGACTGTCAAACACTGACTCTGGGAAGCCGAGGACAGAAACCGTTCTGGTGAGAATGGACCTCGGGACAGCTCGAGAGAAGCTGAATCCAAGAACCCCAGCTGCTGGGGGGAAACCCCCGAAGCAGAAATACTGAATATTCATGGGTTGCCAGAGTTGATGCTGATAGTATCTGTGCTCTCTCTGTGGTCACTATGTTCTTTCTGTTCTGCCACTAACAAATTGTTGTTAAATATTGTGAACACAACAAATTGGAAATAAAATACATATCTATTTAAAAAATCCCCAACCTTCTAGAAAAATATAGGGTTAAAAATGCACCAAACAACTATGTTGATATTTGTTTTACTGTAGAACTAAATATTCTGCTTGAAGATATTTACTAGGATCCTCAGTGTCTCAAGTACTTTTTTGCCACCTGCTAGGGTCATAAGCTAAATACTCAGGCATCCCAAATGTCCAACAGACAATTATTTAGGGAACTGAGGTGTGCTACCACCAAATGTTGGGGAATTTGCAGCAGAAGGACCTAAGAAGGCTTACAAACAGGCACCTTATGCAGTCTTGGCCACCAGCAAGTCAGCAAAAGCTTTCCAGGGAACTGTCTTGCTGAGCTCAGCTCAGCTGTGACATGATCACAGCCAATGGTCAGCCTTTCTGCCAGTTTCTGCTGGAGTTTTGGCAAGATCAGCCAGTCTGGAGGAGTGTGCCAGGCTAGACAACTTCCATTTTTTTTTTTTTTAATGGGAACACGTTTTCCTATCATATTTTAACCAGCCCTAATAGCACACTGTGGACATAACTGTGGCATTGGCATTGTAACAACTGCCTTTCATGTACTTGATAGAAGGACTCTCTCTGATCTCTATAAACCCAGAGGGAATGCAACTGGCAGAGGAAGATCTTTGATGGTGCAGAGCTGCTGAGCCCTTCTGGTGTGCCATGGAGAAAGATATTTATTTCAACAGTGCTATCAGGAAAATGTTGAATGTGGCATATGTTCACAGAGGTTGCCACACATACATGGTGGGAGAGGATCTCTTTTGCCTTGCCTGCTATTTCCAGTGAGGTTGTGTTCAGGATGACACAATGCATAGCTGCACCCAGTACTTGCAAATACCTGGCTGCTGCCCTTTGCATCAGTAAGGGCTACCTGTTAAATGTGGCTCAATATCCACAACTCTTCTACCTGAGACATTCCAAATGGAGTCAGATATAACTTTAAAAAAAATCAGGACTGTGTTTCTGTAAAATCATTATTTTATATAGATTATAAGTGGGGATTTTAAAAAAAATTATTTTTTGTAATTTCAATTTAATTTTGAAGCACATGACTAGAATAATTTGATTGTACTATATCAAACAGATATTGCTTTCATAGTGCAATTAAGCATGTGGGACAAGGACTCCAATTTGCTGGGAACAGAAGTTCATGTTTAAGCCACATTGCTGAAGAAAAAATGGAAAACCTAGATTCAAAGGAAAGTGCAGCTAAAATGACTTAGAAAACCATACCATTTTAATGCCACCGGTATTTATGAACACAAGATGAGATCTATCATACTTATATTTTGAATGGCTTTGTTATAATTGATATTGCCAGTTTTGTAAGGAGCTGTTAATTCCTTTTCAATCACTTGATGATGAATTTCACAAATTAATTGTGTCTTGTAACATGAATCTATGTTAACTTTTCAGGAGTGAAAATCAGCATCGTTGTTTAAGTGAGGGGCTTTTTTACAAATATTCTACATTTTAATGAGTCCTCTTTCCTTTCTAAAACTATTTTAACATGGTTGTGTTACCCTGCTCCATTATCTTAAGCTGTGTTGGACCAGAGAAATGCTTTCTTTCTCCAAGAGATTCTTGGGGCCCACAATACTTCTAAAATTATTGCCTGGCTTTTTCAGTTCTCTCCATGTGTTGCAGTTTAACACTGGTAGTCAGCTAAGAACCAAACAGCCCTCATTCATTCCCCACTGAGGTGGGATGGGGGAACAAAAAAGGAGCCCTAAAACAAACAAACAAACAAACAAACAAAAGGGTGTCTAACAATTATTTTTTTTAAAAAAGTAATAAATGAAGGATAAATGGAAGAAGAAAAAAAGAAAAAAAAAGTGACAGAAAGGCAATCACTCACTACTTCCCTCAGGTAGACCAATGTCCAACCAATTTCTCTTTTCCCTGTTTTTTGGCTGACCATATGCTATATGGCATGGAATATCTCTTTGGTTAGTATGGGTTGTCTGCCTTTTCCCTAAGTATTTTGCACCTCCATCCTAACCAGACTTGGGGTAGAGTGAGAAGCAGAGGTGGCCTTGGTGCTGTGCAGACACTGCTCATCAATACCTGTGACATCAGTGTGTCATCAGTATTGCTTTGATCACAAACATAAACTGTAGCACTGACTGAGCTGTTATGAGAAAAGCTAACTCTATCCTAGTCAGGCCCATTACAGTTGGATATGACTGATACTCCCCAAAAGTTCTGTTCTATGTACAGCATCAAAAGAAGTTTTATACACAGCCTTCACCACAATAAAAATTTATTTGAGAAAAGGCATGACACCTTTCATTCTGTTCTTCACCTGAAGGGAGTGCAGGATTAGTCTGCAGTCTCCTTTGTCACTGCTAGGAAGCTGATTTAATTGTCTTTTTTTAAAACGAAGGTTTAGTTCTCCGCTGATCAAGGGGAAACAAAATTAGTGAACATAGTAAACTTAGTAAGTAAACTTAGCAGTCCATGAGTTCTATTCAAAATAAAACCCTACAAACACCAGCACGATGGCCCAAATTCTGGGCGGCACAGACTAAGGCATGTAAAAGGGAACTTTCAGAAATTTGGCCTTAGATGTGAGACTGGAAAAGATCAGTGGTTTTTCATGAGTGTGCTGAGTGAGAAGAGCAACTGCAGAGCTTCTCCTGACCCAGCCTAGATCACCCGGCTTTTGACATGCTCAGCACTTCAGTCTATCTGTGGACCCTTACTGCTCTTAAATGGAGCTCCACCTCTTTCTCCTCTCTTTTCTGCTTCAGATGCTGGCAGGAAATAGTGTCTTCAGAGGCTGGAAATGTGCCTAATGGGGTCAGACACCTGGGCTGAAAATCATGAGTAAGAGGATTTTATTATCTCCTATGTCCTTAAAAAGAGAGAGATGTAAGAGCTTGTACTTTTACATTTCTTTGTAGGAAATCATGCAATTCTGGAGATTGTTGTTGCCTCATACTAAAGAAATCAAGCTGTTCCTTTATATATGACTGTTAGCCTGCATTAATAAAAATATACACTAAAGCAAGAACAGTTGACCTCCTCTATATCTGTCTCAAATCTGACCTTTATTGATATATATATAAAAACAAAAAGAATATTTCTTGAAATCCACATGCCCAGAATAGCACAAAATTATGGGAAATTAGGTTGTTTTAGTCAACAGAGTAGGGACAAGTGCGACTGAGCAGAAAAGATATTTTCAGGTGATTTCATAAAAACCCTAATGGCCAGTAGGTGGTACCCTTATTCCAGATAACAAGCAAAGCAGGGGGTTCAGTGGGGGGGTTAAAACCAAATAGCTGATATTTAGCTCAGTATTGTGAACAATTTCCTCCCTTATTTGCCACTTCAGACTCCAGCATTACACTCTGTAAAAATCATTGGGCAAGCCTTGAGAGTTTGGTAAAGGCACCTGTATGTGAACTGTGAAAGGGTCAGATTCTGTCATTGACAGTCTTGTTTACTGGAATTAGACACTGTAGTTTTCCACGCAGAATATTTTAACCACCATGTAATCAAGTTTTCATGCATTTAAGAACTTGATATTTGCAGTTTGTACATAAACCTCTGACCCACCGTTTGTACCACTGATGAATATGATTAATTCAATAATGCTAAAAGATGTTTTAAACTTGATGTATAATTTATGAAAACTTTGTAACTTTTTGTGTTGGTTTGTGGTTTTGGTTTTTTGTTGTTGTTTTGGTTTTTTGGGGGTTTTTGTTTGTTTGTTTGTTGTTTTCTGGTTTGTTTTTTTTTCCCCCTGAAGCAAGCTTGTTTACTAGTTCAAGCAATTCTTAGACCATGGAAGGATGTTATGACCAAAATTAACTTCAGTAACATAGGAAATATTTTTTATTTAAAGGGCTGTCAATCTGGAACAAGTTTCCCAAGGAAGTAGTCAAGTCACCACCTGTGCAGGTATTTAAGATGTGTAGGTGCAGCATTTAGGAATGTCCTTTAGTGGTGTAGTTGGCAGTGCTGTATTAATGGTTGGACTGGATGGTATTAAGGGTCTTTTTCAATCTAAATGATTTTATGTTTCTAACATTAATTAGTTGATATATTGTTCCTTGAAGATACACACATTGAAATTCAATTACAGCAAAACATCAGTGCCTGGGGAAATAAAACCAGTCACATTATGTTACAGTGGAAGTCCTTTCAAACTGATCCTGAAGTTTTTGTAACATTAATTGAAATTAGTATAACAAGTCGGTTGTAAGAATAGTTTTTTGGTGTTTTTTTTTTTTTTTTTTTTAAGTATAGGCACAACCATCTTCAGTTTGAAATATCAGCCTGAGTACTCTTTGGGGTGGAGGTGTAGGAGGAAATTGACCTAATTGACAGAGCCATAGGATACACATCACTCCATCAGCGCACTTAACACTGAAAGTCCTGTCTAAGCTGGTCATTCTCTTCCCATTACATCCTCTTGCAACAGGAGTACCCTAGAGGTACCACTGACACAACCTAGCATGCAATGAACTGCCCTCTGGAGACTCCCTGTCTCTGTCCTGACTATAGATGCACCTGCACTGATTACCTTAAACCAGCTGCCTCTGCCTTTGTTTGCTTCAACACTGATTTTTATTACTGATTTTTATTTTGAGAAATTTTTGGCCACCAGTTGTCACTTTGCTTATTACCTAAGATCCCTTATCCTATTGATTAATTCTGGATTTTGAATGTCTCCAATACCAAATAATATCTAATAATGCCTAAAATGGTACTGAACATTAATACTCCTGAAGATAACAACTGCGAACAATTACAGCCTTTACCATCTCTTATTTCCAGTTATGTAACTGTAGAATCAAGTTGAATTCATTTGAAAATGATGAAATATTACTTTTTTCTTTTTTTTTCCACTACCTTCTCTTTAATTTTCTTAATTTTTAATTTAAACCAAGAAGAATTGCAAATGTTAGATACTGTGAGTCCAAAAACCTCTGAAATTTTTACACTAATGTGAAACAGATAGATAAGAAATCTTAATTTAAAAGGGGACAGTAGGCTCATAACACCCAAAGAGACCAGCTTCAATAGAAAATATCTTCTGACTCAAACTCAGCTTTAGGCCTTTCAAGATGCACAAAACTCAGAATCCAGCCTCCACATTGAAAATCTGCAATTAATACTAGGAGAGATTTGATGTCTCCAAATCTAACTTCATTATTTTCTATTCTAGCACTAAACCAAATCAAACCAGAAAAAACAATAGGAAATATAATTTTGTCTGAATTGTTGGCTTTTTTAAGTGACAGCTCTGGGAAAATTGTTCAAGTGAGCACAAATTTTATTGGTTCTCATTCTTCATCTCTATTTTCTGTATTTTCTCTTGCCCTCCTGTATCTCCCTCCAATATCCATCAGATATTGGTCTGTGACCAAGAGCTATGCTGTGATTCTCTGACATCTCTGTCTCTTCTCATCTCCCAATTTACCTGACTGCACTAGACCCTTTTTTTCCTACTCTTGTCTTTTTTTTTTTTTTTTTTTTTTTTTTAATTGCTTTAGTAAAGGCATTAAGTTCTGTTTCCAACCCTGGACACATAAAATGGAAGGGATTGATGTAGTTTTATCTTTTCCAGCCTTAGAATTCCTCTCTCATACTATAACTCAGTTTTTACAATATCATTATTTCAAAAGCTGAAAGCTCCTTTTCATCTTGCAAACAAAAAACATTATTTTAGAAAACCATGCAAGTACAAATGTCCTTTTCAATCTTAAAACAAAATCAAGTGATCATAGACATTACATTAGAAAATTATACAAGATAATTCAATTAGACTTCTGTTTTCTATCCCTACGTTTAAAACTATGCCAAAAAACGCCTCTTTTTTCATTCCCACAACATTCCTTCCACAGTGCCCTGAATTTTCATGCTCTTGCTGTGAAACTTGTTTACTGGCAATGAAGTCTGCTTCCACAGCTGTCTTCTGATTGAACTCTTAGATGTCCTGGGTGAAGTAGGAACCTTCACACAGTAGTGGGAACTGAGAGATATGCTAAAGGTAGACATCTAAACACTGGGATAATTCTGAGGTCCTGCACTAGTAACAGTGCCTGCTCCCTGCAACCTCACGCACTCTACTGACAATTATCAAAGATAATTGCACATGCCATGCACATTTAATTACATTTATGCTGTTATGTATTAAAAATATGCATTAGCTTATGAATTTTGGGAAAGAATTGACAGACATATCAGCTCTAATTTGAAGACTTTTTAATGGAACCGGAAGATTATTCCTGGGTCTTGTAGTTTTAGCTTTCTTATAACTTCTTTATTATTCATTAAGCTCCTGGTGTATACTCAGTTGTCCTCACCAGTCTGCTAGCAACAGCATTCACCTATTTGGCTATGGAGATCTAAAACACATATTTGTTATTCAAATAAGCCTTATTTATAGATTTTAAGCAGAAGTTAAATCAGTATGATTTTACAGTCTTGAAATCCTTATATATGTAACAATACTTAGAAAAGTATAATAGGAATTATTAATGAAAGAGAATTTATTTACAGGAATTGATTTTTAAGCTAGATAATCTAATAGGCAATGATTATATTGAGAGGGCTTTTCTTATAACCATGAGATTATATTTTACGCAAAATTATATGTGGCCAAAGAACTAAAATTAGTACAATATATTTGCAGACAAACAATGAGAACACATGGAAATCTGGGCCCAGCTTGTGGCTCTGAAAAATGTTACTTTATAGTCTTGTTAAGTCAGTATTTCTCTGCTTTATTTCGTCTTCTTGGATTAATTATTTTTTATTTCTCTCTCTTAATTTATCATTTCTAAGTCTTCAGATCTGAGACAATAAGATCATTATATGTGCTAATACTGACGCTAAAGGAAAGAGTTTAGAAATATCTGTGTCTGCACACAACTGCTTAGTCATTAACTACACAGTGTCTTCTTTTCACCTAACTGAATCGTGTTAGTTCCAGTCCCTCAACTATGCCAGTACAAGTGCAAATATGGCCCAATTGTGGCTGACCTAACACCACAGTTTTTATTTCCTTCTTGATTATAATCCATGTTATATTTCTCTATTTGATTGACTATCTGATTCACTGGGTACTGGTACCAGCACTGTTCATGGAATGGGTGGAAATGTAGAACAGAAAAGGAGCAGCACCACTAAATCCCTATTTTCAGTGCGGGGGAAATAATAGTGAATGAATTTTAATTAAATTCTGCATAACTCTCAACAGTTTCTTAAAAATTTCAATACCAACAGTACTTGGTTTTCATGGCAATTGTCTCGAAGTCCCTTCACTAAGACTAGTTTAATGATTAGAAATATTTTCTAAATTAGGATGTGATCAAATCTGTTGAAATGAAGACATGCATTCCTTTTGATTTCAGTGGTCTTTGGATTTTTTGGAACATTTTTAGTTATAGAATATTTTGGGAGCACTAGAAACATCCAAATCATTCTTTGCTTTGTTACCACCTGTCTGCTTCTTACATCTGACTCCTTTTCAGTAACTATGGAACTGCTATCTTCAGCCTCAAGGAATAGTTTAAGCTAAAGCAATTTCCCTGCTTCTTCTGACTAGATGGTATCCAGGGTGCCACCCTGCATGCTCAATGCCAAAGCACGGCAGGGCATTCCAAAAGAAAAGTGTAAAAGTGCTCAGAAATTTAGCCCCACTTCTTGCTGTATCCTTTCTTTTGTAGCAGTAAAAGAGAGAAAAAAAAAAAAAGTTAAATTTACCAGATGAACTGTTTCTTACAAATAGTACCCATTCTGACTAAAAATAAAGTTATATTTAAAAAAAAAAAAAAAAACAACACTCTAAATAGAAGCTATGAGGATGTCCTCATTGGAATTCCAGAAAAAAAATCCAAACACAAACTATCACCTTGGGCTCATAACAGAAAATGATTGTTTAGACACTAGAGAAAACTAAAAAAAGCAGCTCAAGGAAAAAAAAAAAAGTGCATTAGCATTTAGGAATATATATTAGCTCTGTTTTGAAGTGCCATATGTGATCATATTTATCTGTTTTCCAACCAAAGGGATTGAAAATAAGCAATTCTTCTGAAGGCTATAAACATTTTTTGTAATTGTTTCTCTGGGTCTCATATTTTTGTCTGAAAACTGCAGTGGATTGAAGAAAACATTAAGAGCAGAAATAATTCCTGATTTTTAAACTTTATGTCATTAAAGACAAACCTGAAAACTGAGTCTACTAATGGAAGTTCAGTGAAGACATTTAAGCTACTGAATGCAGTGTTTTAGAACACTGGGACAAGCAGGAGAAGGTCCCATTAGAGTTCTAGTACATGTACACCCCATTTATGAAATTATTAATTTTATCCTTTGGAATAAAGAGTTTTTGGAAGAAGGCTGCTTTTCTATCTAGCTCATACTGAGATAAGAAAATAGGAGAGAGGCCCTCTGTTCCAAGTTCCTGAGATTCAAAAGTTTGAATTCTTGGGAAATTCTTGGGAAATCTGCTGTAGCACTCCTTTTTGTGGGAGAGAAGCTGACTCCTTACTCCAAGTTAAAGATCCTTTTACCCTTAAAAGACTTTTGAGGCTATTTTAATTATCTTGGTCTATTTAATTACTGTATTAAATTGGAGAAGAGAAAATAAAGAAGGAAAAGACCCAAACAAACTTTTGCTTTTTCATTAGTCTTGAAAGTGCTTATTCACAGCAGTGTAATTCAGATAAGCATCTGGCCCACAAACTATGCTTGCACAGACAAAGGTTTGTTTTCTTTTTTAAGCACTAGGAATTTTTCCAAGATGTCCTGACTACTGGGAGCAGAACGTCTGACCAAAGTATGCTCACCAGATGGTAGATGTTTCCATGTGGGTAAATACTAAAAACTTCTAAATCTATGCAAACTGTGAAGTAAGGGTGGGAAAAGTTTGCTGTTGTTTTTCAGTTTTAGCTGCCTCTGCAACCTATTTAGTTGCCTCTGCCATAAACGCAAGAGGGAAAAAAAAACCCAAACCACAAAACAAAGCTAATTTGAGAGGAAAAAAAGATAAATATCCTGTAATTTTTACTCTGTATGACCTATCTTGAATGACTAATTTTAGAAGCATTAGGATTGAAGTCTTCATTTTAATTTTTTTCTTTTATTTCCTTAACATCTTTGCTATTAAAAACACCCACAACTTGCTGCTCTAAAATGTGTTAGCTCCACTAAAAATGTCAAGCAAAATAGTTTTTATAAGGAAGGATATGTGGGAAACAAAAAATGAGCCCCAAAAGTCTGTTTTAAGGGCCAGCTGAAGGTTTCATACAACCAGCTCCTTAAGACCATTCCTGCCTGCTGAGCAGGAGCCGGGGGCAGTGTGGGGCATGCCAGGTCCTCATCCTCTTGCAATAGTTAAAATGCTGATGGATGTACATTTAGCAAGGACACTGCTGAGCACTTCTCCTCTTCTGGCTGCACTGGTGGGTCTGTAACTTGAAGGAAAGTGAGGAGAAGGGAATACCACAAAAGCTGGCTGGTGGTAAGGTTTAAACCAGTCCAGCTGTTGGACGGCTGGATGTGAGTTGCAGGCCTATGGTGCTATAATGCATGCCCAAGCAGTCCTCTAGGTGATGTAGCATGCCAAACATTGCTCCAGTACCCAATCTCAGCAGGAGCACACATCTCTCTTATATAAACAGCTGCAAAAATGTTTGCTGGGTTAATAATTTGTCCCAGATTTAAAACCACATAGACAGCTAGAGGATACATTAACACTGCACGGTATAGCTCAAGCAGAAAGCAAGCTGGCTTACATGAAAAAAGATTTATAGCTAAAGTGGAATACTGAGGAAGTGCAAAATTATTAGAAAATTTCCAACTAAGTGCAGTGAGCTTCAGATCCACAGAGGCACATGAAACGGAACAAATGTCACAGTCAAAAGGCAGGGCAGCAGAAGAAAATGTTCTTTCACTTTCCTTGTAGTGAACTTTAAATACCTAAGACAGCTTCTAACTCTCTCTCATGCTCCCCTCTCTACCAGAAACCTATGGCTTACAATGTCTTTCCACTTATTTGTGTTTTCACTCTGTGAGCATGTACCTGCAGTGAGCAAGTGAATAGTGAAACCTGTATATAAAGAAGGTGATGACAGAAATAGGAGATGCAGAAATGCAACCAGTTTCTTTCCCCTTTCACTCTTCAGGAAAGTTGTGTCTATGAAGATAAATAAACGAAAGAAAATATTAGCCAAAAATTATCAAAACAATGAGAAACATTAACCAGAATTTTTAAATATTCTTTCTTTAAGACAGCAAGATAGATGTTCAATCTTTAATAAGCATAAAAAGATAAATGCCGATTCACTAAATGCATACAAAATTAGTGGGGATCTGACCATGAAGCAGAACTGAAGAAATGTGATACCTTGATGGTGGCAGAACAAACGAAAGAGTGGGAAAGGGAATTTTTCCAGTCATATGGTCTGAAATGGGAATTTTTTTATCACAGAGTCCTGAAACAAAGATATTCTATGTTTCTTTAGAACAGATAAATGCTTAAATAGACTTTTATGACTTAGATACCTTTTATCAAGTATGATATTGTGAAAACAGTTGATTTCAGTTTCATACCAGATTAAACATATGACTCCTGTTCCCTTGTTCTATAATGTTTATGCTAAAGCTATTAAATATATATATATATTTTCAGTTTAAAACAGAAAAAAAGAGCTTTCAAATAAACCAAAACAAGAAAAAATGTTATCAATAATTTGTGGGCCAGGTAAATATGTTAATTATAATAAATATTCAAGCAAAGTAACATCTGTTTAAAAAACAACTTGGCAAGTGATATAACCCAAAAGATTATGTTCTATGGAATTGGCTTAGTATCAGAAGAAAGTGTGATTTATGATACATAAGTTAATATCCAAATTATTTTTGACACACTGGTTTCTCTCCTTAGCCAGAAAGCTTAAAGTCTTTGGTACAGAAGACAGCTGTAGATGTGGGGCTTTGCAACATTTTTATTAATGCATTTATATACGCACATGCCACGCTTACTTACTTAAAAAGCCTTACCTGACTTTTTTCTTTGTTTGTTTTTATGTGAGGATGGGTTACCACAAATATGCTTGAGTAAACATATTTTCTACTTTGAGCGAACATATTGCATATTCACACTTTGAGTGTTTGAAAAAATTAACGTGGACCTTTGGAAAAATTTTTGGCTGTGTTGTGTCATTTATTCCCCAACTTTTAAGAATTTCTGCATAAACTAAAACTACAACTACCCCTTTCCAAAAGAAAACTGTGAGTGTACAGACAGGAGTGAGTTGAGGTATTGGGAAGAAGGAGGACCTCATGTTGATTTTAATATACAATTTTGAATGAGAGAAGAGATAAACATGGGGAAGAAATTGCATCTTTGAAATGTAACAGACAACCACTAGAGAGAAAACCTGTTTGGGATTTTTTTTTTTTTTTCCCCTTCCTTGAAAGTTGCTGTTCAGCTCTGTGGAAGAGAGAAATCTGGCTCATTTTGCAAATGCAAAACCAGACTGCTGCCAGGAACCATTTGCAGGAGTGATTAACAAAACCTGTTTGCTTTATGGGATTTCTGTGGACTTAAAATGATAGGCATATAATTTTGATACAGTCAGATAGTGCACTCTTAGAGTTATATAACAAAAAAAGAAAAAGAATTACTACGTCTCTTTTAAAAGGGTGTCTCGTTACAGCATGCTTATTGTCTTCTCAGCAGATGTGGCACTTAAATGCAGTAAAGAAATGGCTAAAAGCAGAAAGTAATTCTGAGAAATAAATAGCAGTAACCATCCCAGTTTTCTGAATGGAGGGGAAAGTGGTTTGGCAATATTTACCCAAGATAATGTTCATTTATGCAGCATTGAAATTAAAGAGAGAAGAAGGCAATGGCTGTGTGTGCTAGTGAAAATGTAACATGGAAATAGAATAGATTCTATGGTTGCAAATGAACTGAAATATCACAGGTGGCATGAGCACACAGCAAGGGACTTTCAGAAGAAGCAAAGTCTGGTGTAAAGGTTTAACTTACACCTTTAGAACTCTGATCTTAATGGTACATGATATACTAAAGAAAAAAAGCCAGAATACTTCAAATTGTTGCTCCAGACTTCAGTCTGGCAAAAGTAAAACCAACGTTAATGGGTAAACAGCAATAAAGAAGGAAGGCAGCTATTTAACTGTCAGAACAGAGGAAATGAACATCAGCTTTTGATGTTTAGCTTTACTTGTTAAATGTGAAATTCTTACATAAGCCTAGCAAAGGGCTGGCAAAGGGTTTAATCAGTAATATAATCCTACTTAAAGTACTTTTAATTTCTACATGGAATTTTAAGAACCTTTTTACAACTATCAGAGCAAACTGGAATTTTATTTGAAAACAGTAGTAGGTAGCATGACAGTTGAAAAAACATCTAGAAATGTGGCTGAAAAATAGTCTAATATCTGCCCCGATGCCAATTCAATTTCATGGCAATTTAACAGCAGATTACTGCTATGGATATGGTATTGAAATTTATCTTTCTCTGAACTTAATTTCATTGTTAAACTAGCATGCAATAAATAGTTATTTGGATTGAGGTGGAGATCATATCCCTTTTTTTTAAAACTCAACAAATTATTCTCATCACAAGATAGTATTTATGAGGAAGACACTGAATATCCCTTCTGGGAAGAATGTTGTTGCTGATAGGAGATTACTGTAAAAGTTACTATGTATCATGTAGTTTTATCTGGATTTATGTGTAATCATACAAAAATCAATCTCCTGTATCTCTAATTATCTAGGAGATGAATGTGCAGGACAAACCTCTTGCATGAAGGATCGTGGAGAATTCAAGTAGAAGGAATCAGATCTTGGACAAGTCTTGTACAGTGGGATGACTCTGGACAGGGTCCCGTTTCTCTTTTAGAGCAAAAGCAGCAACATAGCCTTGCTTTACAGACAGACTGTTCTGCCAAAGGCCATGCATACCTAAGTGACACAGTATGTATTTGCTGTGGCAAAACTAGTAAAAGAGGCAAAATATTAGAAAATGCCACCTGAAGAAACCAAAATACACCTTTTTGGAGAATATCTTCATTTCAGTCTTCCAGGGTGGCTAAAACTAAAATGATGACAGTAAGGCAGACATTTCTTATGTATGTGTATATATATAATTATTTTGCAAAATCACTCTTTCAACTTTCTATGATATATAGGTCGATACAGTTTTGATTAAAGGGAGTAGAAATTTAATAATTTTTGTCTCCAAGGACTAAGGATTGAGAAACAAAGATTAAGCCCCTTATTTTGATTTATCCGAAAAGCTGAAGTGGTGGAGATGCTCCAATTAATTTGTCTTTCTATATAGCATATGACAGAAAAATAATCTAATTTGTTTTTGTTATGATACATCTCTATTTTTCACTTGTTTTTACAAAATATTATACTTTACCATTTGAGAATATGAAACTGCTAGAACTCATGACACATGATTATAACTCATAATGTAATACTTATTTAAATGTAGCCCAACAGAACTGCAAATTTAACCAGAGAGCAGTAAGAACTATCATTTCCATCAGATTCTCTGAAATGCGTCACAATGAAAACTAATGTCATCTGCGGTTTTTAAGACAGTTAACTATGCGGTTTGTTACTGTAATAAGTTTCCAGAATGAAATCTTCTCTAAGGTGTCATACTTTGTTCTTTATTTAACTTTTAATAATTCCATAATGAACAAGTTCCCAATGTCCTTTAATAAAAGTGAAAACATTAGTGAAAACTCTAACATAGGAGAATACCAAGCAGAGTAAAACAGAGCACCATGTTAGAAGACTGATCTAAAAATACCACATTTGTATAGAACTTTAGTGATTTACCCTTATCATAGTAGTTGTCTTAAATATTCTAAAACTGTTTTTCCTGAACATTGTCATATGCTGGGTTTGTTTATTCTGCAGTAAGAGCTCATTTCTTCTTTTAATTTGCAGTGAATAGTATTTCACTTCCCAAGAATTCCCTGTTATATAATGAGCAATCCCAAACAGTATTAATAGGAAGGAACAATATATGTAGGTGTGTTCAGAACAGATGCATCACTGTCCAGACTGCAGTGCAATATTTTCAGTATTTGTGGAAAGTACAGGTGTCTCAGTCTCACTTCAGTGCCTGGTAGTGTTATGATGATTATTCAGGTGAAGAACACCTGAAAGACAACTCCATCATTGGTCACGGCCAGTACAGCTTCATGAGAGAGAAGTCCAGCTTAACAAACCTGATTTCTCTTTATGATAAGATAAGCCGCCTAGTTGATCAAGGGAAGCCAGGTGATCTGATCTTTTTGGATTTCAGCAAAGATTTTGATAGTGATTTTCACAAGATCCTTCTGGAAATGTCCAGCACACAGCTGTATACATACATCATGTGATGGGTGAGCAACTGGCTCACAGGTCAGGCACAAAGAGTTATAGTGAAAGGGGTGACATTGGAACGGGGTCCTGTCATTAGTGGGGTTCCACAGGGCTCCATTCTCCTCCTTGTGCTCTTCAACATCTTCAGCAATGTCTGAAATGCAGGACTGAGAGGGATACTCAGTGACTTTGCAGATGACACAAAACTGGGAGGACTTGTCAACACCCAGAATGACCCTGCAGAAAGACCCTGAAAAGTTAGAGAGATGGGCACTGACCAACCATATGAAGTTCAACAGGGACAAGTGTCAGATTCTGCACCTGGGATGAGGCAACCCTGGATGTATGGACAGACTGAGGAATGAGATGTTGGGAAGCAGAGCTGTGGAAAGCGGCCTGGGGATCCTGGTCTGTGGCAAGCTGAACAGGAGTCAGCAGTGCCCAGGCAACCAGGAGGGTCAACCCTGTCCTGAGGGGCATCAGGGACAGCATCACCAGCCGGGCAAGGGAGGGGATTGTCCCCTCTGCTCTGCACTGGAGCAGCCTCAGCACTCAGCCTCGAGTGCTGGGGGCAGTTTTGGGTGCCACAATTTAAAAAAGATATTAAGCTCTTAGAGAGTGTTCAAAGAAAGGAAGGAAAGCTGGTGAAGGGCCTTGAAGAGAAGCCATCTGAGGAGTGGCTGAGGTCACTTGGGCTGTTCAGCCTGGAGAAGAGGAGCCTGAGGGTGCAGGCACGTCACTGCTGTCTAAAACTTCCTTGTGGAGGGGAATAGGAGGGGCAGACCTTCTCTGTGGTGACCAGTGACAGAACAAGAGGGAACAGCCTAAAGTTATGTCTGGGGAGGTTTTGGTTGGACATCAGAAAAGAGTTTTTCCCCCAGAGGGTGGTTGGGCACTGGAATAGGCTCCCCAGGGAAGTGGTCACAGCACTGAGCCTGACAGAGCTCAAGAAGCATTTGGACAATGCTCTCAGGCACGTGGTGTGACTCTTGGGGATAGTGCTGTGCAGGGAATGGGGTTGGACAAGGTGATCCTTTTTGGGTCTATTTCAACTCAGTTTATTGTGTTTCTGTGATTCTTTGATTCATTTGCTATCAAAATATTGATGTTCAGTCTACAAATGAAGCCAGGAAACACACGCTAATAGAATCAACTGTATGCACCAAAGAACAGAGCTTGTAATACTGCTAATTAGTGAAAAAAAAAGAAAATTCAAGCTTTGCAAAGCATAAGTGAAGGCATAAAACTGATTAAATATTTTCCTTGCAGAAGACAATCGCTTTTTCTAGCACACAAAAAACTCCATGTCTTTAAATACGTCTTTTTGAAGTCTGCCTGAAAACCAGTTATCATCAATTTTATGGCTCCTTTTTTCTTTTTTTGTTTTTCCTTCCAAAATCTGGTAACCTTTTTCATGTGAATGTGATGGATAAAATATGCGTTCCGTGAAACTCACTACAGTGAGTGCTCAAAACACTAGCTTTCACAACCGCATTCTAGAACCTCCTGGAATAAATGTATTGTTAATTATTTCTTCAAAGTCAGGTCAAATTCAACAGTAAGAAGGTGCATGCCTCTCATTCTTAGCACTTACCAGTATTCACAGCCAAGGAAAGCTTTCTTTGAGGGCATTTGTGGGTTTGATCTAAGACTGGTAACAACCAGTCTTGGAGAGAAGTCTTGCTGCTAAGTCATTATACCAAAGATGCATTACTAGTGTTATTTTGAAAAGGAAAGCAGTTTTGTTCAGCTTGTAATTCAAAAATAGCATTTAGATTGCTTAGGCTTATGTTGAGAGCATTTAATTTGTACTAGCCATTCACATTGTCTATGGTTTTGATTAGAAGAGTATTTGAAATCTTGGGATTGAGTGTATTTTTAATTCTAATTTAGAAGATTGCTTCAGACATATTGCATTTCTGAATAAAAGTAAAGGTTCCTCATTAGCCTAATGTTTGTTTTGATCCTAATAGCTAGGGATCAATGAAAGCTAATGAATTACAAGTTAATGATCAAACAATCAAGTAGACACAGAGGAGAGCTACAAAGATGATCAGAGGGCTGGAGCACCTCTGCTATGAGTAAAGGCTCAGAGTTGGGTTGCTCAGCTGCAGAACAGAAGGCTCTGTGGAGACTTCAGAGCACCTTCTAGTACTAAAGGGAGCCTACAAGAGAACTGGAAAAGGGCTTTTTATGAGGGCATGTAGTGGCAGGACAAGAGGGAATGGCTTGAAGCTGAAAGAAAGTAGGTTTAGCATAGGTATCGGGAAGCAATTCTTTACTGTGGTGACAACAAGGCACTGGAATAGGTTGTCCAGAGGAACTGTGGATGCCCCATCCCTGGAGGTGTTCAATACTGGTCTGAATGTGGCTCTGTGCAACCTGATCTAGCCAAAGATATCTCCATCCATAGCTGGGGGGTTGGAAGTAGGTGATCTTTAAGATCCTTCTAAACCCAAACCATTCTGTTATTCTATAAAAGGAAAAATAGAAGAATGACAGCTTGTTAAAAAAAAAGGGGGGGGGATTAATGAATAACTATTTATCAGCTAATTATTTTTGAAATATGAGATATCAATATTAAAAAGTAAGCCCTTCATAAGTATTTATAATAATTTAACATTAGCATGTATTTGCTCTTTTTTTAGAGTTTTCATTTTCCTTTTCAAGTTGAACACTTATGACGCTTTTAATCTATTTTATTGAAGATATGTATATAAAAACCCCAGAAATTTAGGTGTATATTAAGGAACAAAGAAGCAAAGGCTTTCTTTGAGAAAAAAGAAATTTTTCTGAATTATATATAAGCATATATCAGGAGATTTATTTGACAATATACCTTACCTCTGTATTGGGTGATTTGCCAAAGCTGGACCCAAATTTATCCAGATTTATGAACCAGGAAAATCGATTGCATTGATGTTTTGTGTAGATTTTAAAAATAATTTATGCTTCTGAAATAGCCAAGTTAGGTTTTTATGTACTCATCCAGTAGCTAGTTCACTCTTTGTCAGTGCAAACATTCTTGAAATTTAATTATTGCCTTCCAGGTTTAACTAAACCCTCTAAATGCAACCAGATTATAAACACAGTATTCATGAGATTGACAATACCATGTTCATCTGTCACACTTGCTACTCATATATTTCTTAGTGTGTCTACTGAGACAATCTAGGGAATTTCTTAGACGAGAAAACTCCATAGAATCTGTTAATGTATGCATACAGTGTGAATCATATGTTTTACAGCCTCCCTGTGTGATGCACTAGAAGCCCAGAGTTAACACTGAAGTCATATGGACTGGAGCAACTTTTCTGCTTATTATCTAAAGCCAGGCAAAATATGTTTATAGGAAATAACCAGAGGCAGTGGGAAGATGTCTACAATACTAATACAGTCAGAATTAGAAAACTTAAAAAAAAACCAAAATACCCCCAAAAGAACCCCAATTCAGAAACCTAGTATCTCATTGTATTAGGATTCTTCATTTTGTGTGTCTTCTATTAACTACAGATCATCCAGGACAGACTGGAGATTGCATTCACCCCCAGCTGACTAACCCAGTACACTTTGCATTTGTACCATGCATGAACTGGACACGTAGATATGGAAGGTATGACAATCCTTGGAAACCCTGCTGTAGTATTCAGCTATCTGCAAATTTGTCTGGGGGAATTCTCCATATCATGAAGGAATAGAAAATATTAAAGCTGAGATCTGTTAAGATGCCTCTCTAAGAGAATAGTACTGTTCTTGAGGTACCTGGGTTTGATACTGACATTGGTACTCAAGCAGAAGGCTTGCTTGGTATGAGGCAATTTCAACAAGTAAGGAGAGTAAATTGGTCCCTTAGGTAATATAGACTCCAAGTAGCGCTCATTTTAGTGAAAGGACCCAGGAAAAAGAACAAAGCATATTTGTTGAGACAGAATAACGGATGCAATTATCTATTTTTTACATAATTGTCATGTCAGATTTATAATTTTATACATTTCCTTTTGACAAGAAGTCGCAATGACTAGCCACATTATTTTCTTACAGTGCTCAGAAGTAAACTGCCAGTTTCAGGACAGATCTCCTTGTCACAACTGCCTGGAAAAGAAACACATTACCAACTACAGTACAAACGCATATTACCGTAAGATTTTTAACTTTTATGTGCATAAGATGCAATTCAATTTCTTTTCACAACATAATGGTCATAGATTTAAACCTTTTGGCAATTATAAGATGGGTTTTTTTGTTCTCTATAGTCCACAAGATCTCTCTTACAGAGAAATAATAATAAAAAAAGGGTTTAAAGGTCTCAAGAGAGGTTTGAGAACCTTTTGTTTTCTATAAAATTCAAAATTTTCAACAAATAAATGTTTGTATATTGCCTGACCAAACTGGTAAAAAATAAATTGCTTTACTTGTTTTGTGATTTCCCCAGATATTCTGTCTCTAGTGAAGAGCTGGAACTATCTTTTTTTCTGGGGAGTGGCACCAGTTGTGACCCAGTTGATTGTATGCACTCTGCACCTTCTCAGGTGGTCTTGCTTTATTGATTTGCTGTTTGAGAAGTCCAGACACTAATGCTCCTAATGATCAGCCATTCTTTTTGACCTTTAGTAACAAGTATTCTCATGCAGTTAATATCAAACAGAACTTTGTGCTCTACATCTGTTATTTCAAAGTTACCATTTTTGAACTCCCCTAGTCTCAGATAAGTTGTACACTGTCTTCCTTTTTTACTGCCTACAATCTTTTCACCTACTTCCAGGGCCCCATGATGTAAAATGTCATTTTGCCGATCTTCAGTTCCAGTGACAACTTTAATTTTACTGATTTTAATGGGCTTTTCAAATACAATCCCATAGAAGTCTCCAGTAGAAGGAGCTTTGCCCCAGAAGTACTCATCAATGCTGCTGTAAGCCTTGCTTGCCTCATAGTTTTCAAATACATTCATATTGGTGTGCAAATTTGCAGGTGGGTTGTCAGGGATATCAAAGGATTCCTCCTCAAAATCATCATCCTTTAACTTATTTTCAGCTCCTTTGTAAGATGAGTAGTATCCCATGTGCTGGAAGAGAGATGGCTTAAAACGTATCACTTCCTTTTGAGCTAACAGCCCACGAAAGTGGATCAGCAGCCAATCGCAAGGCATTTCTTGGTAAAACATCAGTAGAAAATGGGCCAGGCGTGGTAGGTCATGAGAATGGTAAAGCTTTCCAATGTAGCCCAGCTTGGAGAATTCCAACGTCACCCAGTAGGATCCTTCTCGTGAGGTAATTACTTTCTTAACAGCAGTCAAAAAATTCTTTGAGCAGCGAACGTCATCTTCCAGCATCACATAATAGTCAGAAAGATTAGCACAAAAGTTTAGAAGGAAAGCATAATCTATGTTTTGTTTTGATCGAAACTTCACACGGTCCTCGGGGTCATTGTAATTTCTCTTAAGGCCATCCAGCACAGGATAGTAATCCTCAGGAACGTGAATAACTATTAATCTCCCCGCAATTATATGATGTGCAAATTTTTGTGAAATATCCTGGACCATCCCTTCACACCAGGCTGAGTCAAAATCTGCCAGCTGTACTACCACTGCAATTTCTTTGAGTTCCTCATAGCTTGACTGCTCAAATATGGACTTGATGGTCTCAAGCAAGTAGTTTCCCTTTTTCCGTTTTACAGAGGATAGGCCAATTGTAAGATATCCTGTACAAAAGAAAATCAAACAAAACCTGAGTATCTGATATTGGAAGCAATTTTATCACAAAGGTATTCTCCAGAGCTGTGTTTATATCAAATAAACCTCATGAATGGTGAAGACTGAGAAATTTGGTATGTGAATTTATTAAGCTGCATGCAATAAAGGACCATTATTGACTTTTCATTAAGAAGTATGATATGGCAAGCAAATAGACATATGGAAACTATTCTGCTAAATATTCACTTGTTTGCTACAAGGAGGAGCACACTGGGGACAAATGCCAAAGCAGAGTGAATATTTATGCCTTGTAGACAAAATCACATGTACAATGATAAGGCTGTAAATCTGCTAAAAGAAAGGGGATTATGAGGGGATTATTCACACCATATTTTGAAAGCAAGGAACTACCAAATGCAGCACTTTTATAATTTTAATCCTTCCAAAAGTAGTTACATCTATGCATAACTTTACAGTTTTATGAATTCTGCATGGAAAATTATTTCTGTGTGTTCATTTTTAGGTGAATTTGTCTAGTTTTTCCTTGCTAGTAGTTTTTTCTTCTAACCCTCTTTCAGGACTCATTAAGCATTTCACAGGGAACACCCTCTTGGAAGATGCAATTTATGCATTATTTTAAAGTAGATGAGAACTTCTCTCCTTGCTTGTTTATAGAATTTTAATGCTGTTACATTCTTTCTAGACGAAAATATATCTTATGAAAAAAGAAATTTAATCTCTGCTGTTTTGTAGTCACTGCCACTGCACTTTTACCAGCATTCCAAATATCTGCTAATATATCTCTATTTTGCAAACTTCTGATGTAAAAAATGTTAAGAGTTTGTAACTGAAAGGGTGTACTTAAGTTGAACTACCCCAACTTTCTTAAAATATAGTAATTTGTAAAAGACTGCTCTGATAGTGATTCAGGGTTTCCCTCGAGGTTAAGTCTGCTCAAAATGAAGTTGTACAGTGAAGTTCAACCTCCAGAAGTCATTTACACTGCCTACAGAGCCCCAGTTTTTTCAAATTTATTTTGAACAAACTTTATAGCTTTCTATGACTCACATATTATTTTGTTTTACCTTCTGGGCTTGGACTTCAGAGCCTTGTTTATGTATGTGAAATGGTTGATTTGAAACCCAAAGGACACCTGCCTAAAGTCTAGGTATGACCATATTTCACTTTTACAGGAAAGTCTTGAACCATATCTGAAATAACTAAATAGTGCATCTGCAGATGGCTGTGAGAAGAATCCTCCTTTACTGTCCTGATTGATAATAGCACAATTCAGCTCCCTGTTTTAGCACAGCTAAAGGAGGGAGGAGGTCCATTTGCAGCAGAATAGTGGACTTGAGGGGGGCATCCATGTGACGCCAAGCATGCTTAAGATTGACTTCACTGGTTATACCGAGATTGACAGTATGGTCTCAGAGGGTGGTTGCAGAACACCACCAGCATGTGCCTTGCTTCTGCTTTCTAAATCATCTTCCTCTTGCCTGGGAGGAAATCCATGGAATTATGCTCACAGAGACCATCCAAGGGCTGCCTGCAGGGTATCTGGAAGTCAGGCAGTTGGTCAGAAGGTCATCAGGCTGTGAGGCAATCACTGCTAGGTCTGGACTAGCAGCCATTCAAGAATGGCCTGTGATAGATGTCCCACTAACTCTCTTGAGACTGTCACTGCTTAACTCAGCCCCTCTTGCATAGAAATACCACAGGGACTATATGAATTTCATGCCCTTTTGAATTACCTCATTTTGCAACATTCAAATTGCAGTTACTTACTTTTCCTTGGCAAAGGTGTGCCAGCTAGGTAGCGATAGGAAATGTTTATAGACCCTGAGAAATTAGACAAATCTTTAAAACTGTGAACATAACGCTCTGGGTTGAGCTGGTGCGTGGCTGTTTCTCTGATTAATTCCTTGTCTCCTTCCTATTAGCGGGAAAACAAAAATAACAAAAAGGGGAGAGAGACAGACAGAAACACACTTGTGAATGCCAGCTAGAGAGAAAACATGGACAGGCAGGTTTCCAAGAATAACATTTTTCAGTTTCAGCTTTCATGAAAGCTTGTAGATGTCACCTCATTTAAAACAAAAACAAACAAACAACCCCCTCCCAAACCAATGAGCATTGCTGAATATTATACATTTTGGCTACAGAAAACCTACCATAAATCTTCAGATTACAGTAAAAGAAAAAAAAAATACTTCACATAAAACTCTGGAAAGGTAGCAAACATTAAATTATTGGCCAAAATATGCTGTGGTATTGAAAAGAGGGGTAAGAAAACATCACTCAACAACAGATAATTTTCACAGATGTAGAAACAGGGCAGATTTTTAAAAAATGTTTTCAGTGATTAAAAAATTTACCAAAATTGCTGAAAAGGAAAGACAAATCTAGACCTGGCATCTAGCTCATTTTGACATTTTTCTGAGAAGATTTAACTCAGGTTTCTGACAAGAAAAAATGCATGTGATCATGTAGACAGTAAGTTTCTCTGAATTTGGAGAACACTTTTTGATGGCATAGTCAAAAAACATTTATCATCACACCTCCTCTTCATGCCTCCTTCTTCAGTCCTTTCTTCCAAGAGGCTTCCCTAGTCACAGTAAAGGCACAAAAGGGAAAGAGTGGCTTCAATAGTGCCCTATCCATAAGGCCACTTGGACCTCAGGGAAAATCTGTTCCTTAGCCCTCAAGAAAAAAAAAATATCTAATAGGTCATGAAGACTGATTTAAAAGTAGGAATGCTTATTTAATTTATCTGGTTTGATTTTAGTCTGACAACAGGCACATGTATGAATGAGTTCGTTTCTTTTGATATATGCAGTATGCTAATGCACTAAAACTTCTGGATCTGTCACTAAATGGGAACATTGTGCAGTAATAGTACTGCTGCTAACAAGAACAGCTACAGAAATAGTAAACAGTACTCATATTTAGTGGCATAAATAATAAAAAATGGGTCAAAGGTATATTTTATACCACAAAGAAATGTTTCTGTAAACTCATCTTAACATTCATTTATAATTCATTTTTTTTTCTTGCATAGAAGTAGAAAATAATCCACTTCTGAGCTTAAAAAAGATCTTTGGCAGACATCCAGAGGCATCTACCTGCTCTGTTATGCTCTCTTGATCCTCAGTGTCTCTTGTGTAATTTCTCTCTAGTGCTTATATGCCACTTTGCATTTGCTCATAAATTATGAGAGGAAGTTTGATGATCAGGTTCAAGATTAAAATGTAACTCAATGATCTAGTAAGAAAATACACCAAAACTTCAGGAAATTTTCCATGAAAAATGTCAAATGGAAAAGAAAAAAAGGCTGGTCAAAAACGTTCTTTTTTCAAAACCCAATCTTTAATATCAAAATATTGTGTCATGGGTTCCAGAATGGAGCACCAAATTCCTTGTTTCATAAGGTTTTGGAATGGAAACTTATTCTGCTGAGGTTTTGCTACATAAAATGTTTAGAAATAGACAATATCAGAAGAAAATGTCCTGACTTTAACAAGCAAAATATCTAAACTGACCACAAAAATTTTCTTTCTTTCCCCCCTCTTTAATAAATGCCTTTTGTGGCTAACATTTCTTTTTAATAGTTGCTATTTCATTCTTTTGTTTAATGATGGGCAAAACTGAAATCTGGATTTTTTCAAAAGATTAAAATCTGTTTCTTTTATCTCTGACTACACTGTAGAGGTCAGTGAAGCTGAGGAACTTGATTAGCTCTCCTTGGTTTTCTTCTCTAGATTTTTCTAGAATGGTTTTGGCTTTCATCTGTTTACTAACCTCTAACTTACATTCCAGTGTTTTCTGGGAGTTTCATGTGGGTGCCAAAGGATGAAGTGCCAGAGTTCTCCACCCTTTACGAAGATGCTCTGTTCTGCTAAGGATGCTGTGTAGTAGTGCTGTTCTTTGCATAGTGCCCAAAATAGTGATTAGTATTCATAGGAGACTGCAGAACACATGCTTCACTTACAATCCACTTACAACTCTGAACAGGTATAAGACCCCCTTGTGTATATTGTGATATCTGGTATATTTTAGCTTAGTACGTGTTCAAAATGCTTGATCTAATGTAGTTCATATGCTGCAGATGAAGCATCTTAAACTGCTTTTCTAATACACATGTATCAGCACTGCATACCCTCTACCCAATATACTTCAGCTATTTTACCATATAGGTCCTTTCCATTTCTGCAGCAAATGTCCTGCAGAAAACAGTGAAGAGACTCTCTGGACATGTGAGACCCTTTGGGCAAAACCAGAAAGTTTCTCTTCTCCCTTCTTAAGGCTTACCAAAATGAATGTCATTTTGATACTCTAACTTTTTGAAAAAGACCACTTCTCTTGCATCTGGTGCCAGAGACATCAGCACCACAAGCCCTTGCACAGCCTGCCGCCTGAGACTCAGAGGAGGAACTCCAGGTCAGTTGTCCTCCTTCTACTCAGTTACCTTTAGAAGATAGTCCAGCAGGAGTTTGGCTGCAATCAGAGAGCCTTTGGGGCTCTGAGGACTTTCAGATTTTCATTCCCTGAGGGAAACTGGTTAGCCTGCTGTCCTCAAAAGCTTTCCCCAAGTATATTTCTCTTACCACAAACACTGAAATTGCTCATCTTTTACCTCAGTGGAGAAAACACACCAGACATGGTATGTTTGGAGCTGTCAGACAGGGTCAGGAAATTTGAGAATAAAACTAAATAAATAAGCTGAGAAGTCACCATCCTAACACACTTGAAAAACACTTGATGGACCATAAAGGTATCAAGAGACCTGGAAGAACTCGCAGGAGACTTGGCAAGAGAGTTGGCTGAGAGCTATATGAATGCAAACATGCCAGAACTGTGAAGACAGAAGCAATGGAAGAGAGTGAATTTATAAAAGGGGGGGGCTGGGGGGGGAAAGCAAATTAAGAATAAGACATGGAGCCATCTGGGGAGCTGGCAAATAGGACAGGAAAAGATTTCAAAAACAAGCCAAGAGGAACACCATTAGCAGTGATAATAAAAGCACTTTCAGAAACATCTGGGGGACTTTGATGTAATTAGTGAACAGAGAAGAAACATAAGGGAAAATGCAACTAGGGAAAAAAAAAAGTGATAAGCCAGGTCAAATTTAATCATAATCAAGAAATGCTAAATAAATAAAAAAGTGCAAAACCTAGTGTTAGACAAAGAAATATGTCTGTAATGGAGTAACATTCTACAAGCATGGGCTATGTTTTCAATGGCTTAAAATAATACTAGCATAATATTAATATTGCAAATATTTACAACACTGTTATAAGTAATTTTATAATTGTAATATTTTAAAATTAAAATAATTAGGACTGTATATATGGTTTTGATAAATACTGTAAGGATTTTTCTACTTTTGTATTACACTTTTTGATATACTATTATGTAACTTTTCAGACGCAAATGAGATCAGAATTCACCATTCAAAATATTGGAAAATCCATACCGTCCCTATTCAATTCAAGATAAAGACAGTACTGTCTAGTCATATCACAATCTCAAAAATGCAGTTTAGTCATTTTACTATTTGCAAGATCCATTTTTTTCAACCACTATGTTCTTTTACTGGGCCCAGTCCAATCTCCAAAGAACTGGAAATTCAATCCATTAATCGAGTCTCCAGGGCTCACTTGGCATGCAGCACTGAAGCACCCCTAGATTACAGATAATCTGTAGAGCTATGTTGTTGTCATAGCTTGTTTGTTGAAATTCCTAACATAAATATTTCCACAATTTTTTTTCAAAATCATAAACCTACATTAGGTTTCATTTGTCTAATTTTTAATGCCGTAGCACTGAATCCGTCAGACTAAAATCTGAGTTACAGAAAGTAAGAAAACCACAAAATAAACTCATTAAAATGAAACTGTTTATGCAAGGAGCTTAAAGTAGATGGAATGGGTGTAAATTTTCTTTTAAAATTTTATTTCTATAATAGCATTTAATGCAGTATTCAAAGGTGAGATTTGCAGTGTATATTGAAAAACAAGCTCCCAGCTCACACAAATAGTTCAGATGTAATTTATCCTCAACAATTTACTGTTTTACTAGGGGTGTTTTACTCTTTTGTTGTTCCAGCATCACTTCTTTGCAACTTACCAAAACATAACCATCCTCAATGTACAAGTTCATGAACAGCAAGCAAACAACGAGGATTCCTAAGAACGACACTGCTGATCGTTTCCGCAAGCATCTCATTTTATCAAAATATTTCAAGTTGTGTCTTGTGAAGAACTGCATACAGTAGTGTCACCTATGAATAAAACCACAGTATTACAAGAACGGTCCGCCTGATAAGCATGACAACTAAACTTACCTTCAGATGTATCAAATCCCTTCAAACATACATAGACTACACTTTCAGGTAGAATTAATTTCATTTAATCAATGTCATCTTCAGGTTTAACATACAATCTTAACTGTAAACTAAGCTGTCACTAAACCAATGGAGAGAGGTGTTGATTCTATGGACCAATGATATGCCTTTTTATCGCAGCACGTTATAAAAAGGCTGGNGAAAAAAACACATACCCACTGTCATACCCACTTTAAAGTGGGCTTATGATGTCACTCTGGCAGAAGTTCATCAACATTTTAGTTTGCTGTGCTTAACTGTCAGATCCCAACTTGGCGGCTAGAGGTGGTGCTGTGCACTGTTCCCCCATGTACCTGTGCCTCCACGCCATGGAAGGCCAGGTCACCAGGCAAGGAGGAAATTATTGCATGACTGAGTGTTATTACCAACAGAAGAATTCTGTATAACAGAGCTTCCAGGAACAAATAAGGTACCTTCCCTGAAGTGAAAAGCACTAGCAAGACTGTATAACATCCCTTTGCCTTGGGCCTCTGTACTAGGATGGAAAAACTCTCAGTGGAGGTATTATTTCTGTCTTCAGAAGAAAGGTGGGTGTCTATCTTAGACCAGAGACATCTAAGCAGAGTACTGTGAAATCCTTATCAACTTGATTAGATAAATCAAATAAGGGTGGTACAGAGATCATGAAGCCCCTCAGTATTTCTGTTCAAGATCAAGAAAGAGGACAATACTGCATATTCATTCTAGTCATTTTACTCTGTAAAACAAGATGAATGCTGTTCTTGTTCACCAGATTGTAAGCACTAACCTGTGTGGGACTGTATATGTTTGAACAAGATTTGGCCCTAAATTAAAGATCTCACTGCCCAAACTCTGAGGCATTATTAGCAAAGCAGCAGACGACACACTTATTATTTATGTATTATGTTCTTACTCATATTTTGACTATTTTCCACAACAATTCATGATTTTTTTCAATCTAATTTAATATATAGAAGCTATATACAAATGAAGACTTTAAAGTTAGCCTGTGTGAAGTAGTAAAAAACCACTACATGTCCAGTGTTTAAACCCCACACTTAAATACCTTCATTTTTGAAAGTGTTGAACATCTATACTGATACAAAATAGGCCATATTAGGAGCTCCATAAATGATTTGTCATGTCATATAGAATTTTTTCTGTCCTAATAACAAAAAACCTACCAAGCACAAAATCCAATGTATATTTGTTTTGCCAAACTGAACAAACCCATTTAAAAGTATAAAATATGAGTCCATTAGACTCTAGAGAACCAGGAGGTAAATATATCAAATATTAGTAATGCAATTAGTAATTGCAAGGAATCTATAGATTCGAAATGAACTGCAGTAAATAGAGGCTGGTTGTACACAGAATGTTTTTATATTCACTATGTTGAGAATAAAGCCAATTTACAAGTTGCATGAAGAAAAAAAAAAAAGAATCATTAACAATATATATTTCTGCCCATCTTTATTTAGGGTAGGCTGAATTACAGAAACCTAATTATTCTGAACCTTAAAAACCAGTGTAGGTATTTTTTTAAGTAACATCAAGGATTTCGTTTTTCTTAATATCTAAGGACATGGAAAATAAACCTCAGGAAGGAGGTGTTAGGGACATGAATCTCTAAATACTACACCTCCCTATACCCCTGCAACTCCCTGTGACAGCACAGTGGTTGCTAGTTGTCTGCAGATTCCAGCAGGCTCTTGTGGAAATGAAAGGTTGCCCTTGTTTTAGAAAAGACTGTGTTACATATACAATTTGGGTTTCATTTTTTATTTCATTCATTTTTTTGTCCCCTTCTCCCCTGCCCCCTCCCTTCTTCTTCTCACAGTACAATTACTGATTTTCAAACCACTACACTCTTTTAAAAAGCAGTCAGAGGATCACTGGATGGATTAAATACTGACACTTCTCATATTAGTGGTATTAACTATCGTGACAATTGAAAATGCAGTTGGTCTGGGTTAGAGTGCTTGCAGTCACTGCCAGCATATTACATTTTCCTTGGGTTTAAAAAAACAAAACAAACTTGGAAATAAATAAATGTGGGTTTTTTTCAGTCGCAACATGAATGTATGTGACATATTTGCTGGCTGGACTGTGGTGTTACACAGGTCCCCCATCTTTGCCCTGAGCCACCTGTCTGAAGTCCCTGAGAGTGAGGAAGGGGCTTAGAACTAAATTTCCTGGTCATACATATTAGATTATTCCTATGTTGCATTAGGAATAAATATAGAAGCAATTACATAGGTGCGAATAGAGGAACATAGGACTGTCATGACTAAAACTGATGAAACATGGAGAGGAGAGCACAGTACAGTCACCACTCAGAGAACACCTGCATTACTTGTGCTGGTTTCACACGAAGCCATTACATCACGGTTTTGCACATGGAAACATCTGAAATCAAAACATCGTGCGAGTGAGGGGTTTTTGTCCATCAGATCTCTGGGTAGGTCCATACCAAGTAAAGCCACGGAAGGGAGGGACGCCCCAAGGAGGCCCCGCCCCGGCAGATCCCGCCTCGGAAGAGGCTCTGACACCGCTGCTGACACCAGGTGGCAGCGCAGGCTCGTCCGTGCCAGCCACAGCCTGCTCCTCACCGCTGTCCCTCAGCCTGTTCCTCACCGCTGTGCCCAGCCTGTTCCTCACCGCTGTGCCCAGCCTGTTCCTCACCGCTGTGCCCAGCCTGTTCCTCACCGCTGTGCCCAGCCTGTTCCTCACCGCTGTGCCCAGCCTGTTCCTCACCGCTGTGCCCAGCCTGCTCCTCACCGCTGTCCCCCAGCCAGAGTCTGAAGGCGTTGCTCGACATCCTTACACTGTAAACCTTTAGCTGAGAACGCGCCCAGGGACATACATATGTACATGCAGAATTTCTTACATCTTCCTAGAGCTGCTTCCTCTTGCATCTCTGTATCCAGTCTGTGGATTTCATTTTGGAACACCGCACTAGGGAAATTTGCCCAGGAAAAAAAAAAAAA
>VYXD01010649.1:110349-126954 GCA_013397195.1 Hylia prasina
AAAAGGTAAATCTTACCTTTTTTTTTCCTTTTTTTTTTTGCAAGAAATGCCATTCATCTTCTTAAAAATAGTCTCAGAATTTCCTGTAGTAAGGCCTCTGATGTTCTTTAAGACCATTTGAGCAGAATATTCACCATTACTAAAAATCTTTGACTTTGATATTGAACAAAAGGTTTCATTCATTTCTGAAGGCACAGCTTTGCTTGAAGATTTTATGTCTTCATTATTCATGCATAATTAACTAGCTATCAGAATGGTATAAATTCAATTTGTTTCATAAAGCTGGCATTAAGCAGTTAAACAAAATAATTAATAAACATGCATAAATTATAAATCTTTTCCTTTCTAAATGAAATGTATTGCTTTCCTCAGTCTCTAGAGAAGTAACTTGTAAGACTGCAGATCTCTATGTACATGTATGTGTTACTATCAGACATACATGTGCAGTTATACATGGTAAGGTGAAATTATAATTCCTTTGATTTTCTAAAAAAATATACAGTGAAGAGGTGGTGTGCCAAAAAATGCAATGACATACATTTACAGTGTGTAGATGCTGTTCTTTATAGGATATACAAAGGTCAAGAATTGATTTTCACATGACAGTATGAGGTTTTCTCTTGCAGATCTTGCAAAAGAAGAATTACAACTTTTTTTAAAAAAGTAAATCCTAAATTACTATCCAGAAAGAGACTGTTTTAAATAACTCAAGTCCTTGAAACCAAAAATTGAAATTAAAATATTTGAATTTATGGATATTCAAATTTTAAAACTATTTTCAATTTGGATTTTAATATGGCTATTCCCAAGAGGAAAAAAATACATAAAGCAAATTTTTTTTCCTTATTTTCCTTTTTCAGAGGAAAAAACTTTTTGTCATCTGTAGAATAATTTCTCTAGGCCACATTCATGCACACTCACTCTGGTAAACATTTCATATTTGATCCATTCTAATTCATCATCACATTCTGATAATACTAGGGATTTGTGTTTTGTCCTGCATTTAGAAATTTTTGCATACTTTCCTTATGTATTTCCTTACATATAAGCAAATACATAAAAAGTCCCTGTGGTGTTACTTTACCCTTAAGGATGCCAACATGAGTTAAGGATGTAGCCTTACCTAAACAGTACATTTAATCTGCTTGTATCTACAGCTGTACAGGGGTGGAGCCACAAGGTCATCTTCATATTATATCCTGGACTGCTTGAGTGCTGTACCCCAGCAGCTCAAAAAAAGTGCTGTACCCCAGCAGCTCAAAAAAAGTTGCTTATTTACAGAGGCAGTGATGACTGTGAGAAATGGCATCTGATTTATTTTAACATTTTAATATTTTCAAATGAGCCATGTAGCTTTGCCTTTCACTGTAGAGTCCACATTCCAGGAGACTGAGCTGATCCCCTGCCACATTTATTGTATGAGATAACACAAAAACCCCTTGACTGGATTATTAAAACCCTTATGAACTTTATTGTAGTTCCTGATTTGACTGAGACACTCAGAAGCAGGAACGTTTTTCCTCAGTTTTGTGATATACCATTCAACCACCCTGTTACTGAATTGCTTTACTTGCAGTTCTTAATCCTTGTCCAATGTGTTTTTCAGTTTTTCTTTTTGGAAGACTGCACACAATACGTCAAGGACTGCATTCAGTTATGTTTACAGAATGAAAAAGGAAACACTTTTTTAAAAAAAGGGAAAAACCCCAAAACAAAACAGATTTTTTTACACGGTTTTTATTACATTTTGCATGCAACCTGATTTTCTTATATAAGTTTAAAAAACACAAATCCAAAATTGTGATGTAGAATTGAGTTACAGAGAATTGTAATGGATAGGCTATTCCATGGGGCCCAGATAAACTCCTAGGCAGATTCACTGTCTGCCTTACTGAAAGCACGACTGTACATATAAAATGTTTAAGGCTGACAGGCAGGATGTTTGCTGACACTGGCAGCAGGGAAATAAAAACTAGTTTGAAGGAAAGGAAAGTTTACCTCAGAATGAGGCTAACAAATCTAGAGGAGCTCAGGTTTCAAACTAGCCATAAGTAGATTGTGTGGCTACAAATGCTTAAATAAATAAAGATTATTCTATTGTCTAAAACCTAGATACAGGAGGTTAAAAACTGGGGATATATTAGTGTGCAGATTACTCAAAATTGACACTGATAGAAGGATGGGCAAAAGAACTAGGTTTTAGAAAAGAATTTGAAAGGCATAATTACCTTTGATTCACAGAAAGTGAGAGATTATTTCAAACACTAATGTAGATACAGATATATACAGACCCCAACAGTTTTGGAAAGGGGATGAGAATTTGGGAGGAAACAGATAATTGAGCTGGGGCAAGTTACTGAACAATATGGAAAAGCAAAGAGCTTAAATTCAAAGCAGGTGTTGGTGGATGAAGTGTCTTTCCTGTCTGACAGCTTCAGTGATATAAAATGGAGTCACAAACTCTGGCTGTAACACTCTGAGCAAAATGTAATGCATTTCTTCTGGCATAGAGGAGTCAAGTCTAATCAAGGGGAAGAGATGACTAAGAAGTGTGAAGTTGCATTGACTTAGATGGTAAAGCACCATCTAATCCATCATTGGATGGATGGCTGTATACCACTGGATATATTTCATCAAGTAAGTTGTAGTGTAAAATATGGGTTTTAGAAAAATGATATAGACAGTGAGTTAATGGCATGTGGAAAAAGCCTGGAAGATAGGAAAAAAAATTACAAAGAAACTTGAAATAACCCTGAATTTCAGAGACAGAGACAAAGCAGAGAGTAAAATAAAACAGCATGAAGAGGGAAGAAACAGGTAACTGTGAAATCCAGGGAGAGTGAGAATAGAAGCTTTTAGAGATACAGAAGTGGGGTATAAGTCTGCACCAGAAATACCTCTCCATTGAAAATAGCACTGGGCATAATTCCGAGAAGAGAATTTTTAGAAACATGAGGATAGACATTAAGTTATGTATATACCCAGTAGATTTTATCCATTGACTCATAAATTAATGAAAGGAACACATGGACACAAGTATTGATAGATTCAAGAGAAGATAAAACTTTAATGAATAACTGTCACACAGTAGATTTATACAGTATGAGAGTACTGGGACTATGAGAAGCTACAGGCTGTCAGGTAAACTAAATTCCTTGAGTCTATTGGGTAGCAGCAAGAATAAACTAGAGGGTCATCCTGATGTGAAGATACTTCAGGACTCAGTGCCTTCCTCCAAGGCACAGATTAATTAGCTATATGAGCTAATGTCTCAGCAACACTTCCTCCATGTATTAATTTATATACCTCAATGTCCCACAGCCTTCAAGGTTTAGAGCCAGATAGAGCTTGTCTAGTGCCATGGAGGACCCTGTTTTAATAGAATTGCACTGAGACAAACATATTTTTGGGATTAAAAAAATGAACAGAAGTGTTTGACCAAAGCCGACTAATCTTGATGAAAAGAGTTTCATCTGATTCTGATGAAATCAATTCATGGTTTTCTCGTTGGCACACTCTGTAGCCTTGCATAATAGAGAGGTTAGTGGCTGTTTCAGAGAACTGCAAAATCACAGAAAGGTTGAGGCTGAAAGGGACCTTTAAAAGTCATCTGTTCCACTCTCCGTGTCTGTGTAGGAACCAGGTGTCTGGTTGTGTCCAGACAGCTTTTATCGCAGTGAGATCCACGCATTGTCTGGGCAGCACTTGCCAGTGCTCAGTCACCCCCATCACAGTAAATGATGTTCAGAGGGAACCTCTGTGTTTCTATTTGTGCCCATTAACTCTGTCCTGTCACCGGGCACTGCTGGCTCTGTTTTCTTTGCATTGTCTATTCAGGTATTCACATACAGTGTAAGATTCCCTCTGAGCCTCCCCTTCTTCAGACTTAACCTTCCCATCTGTCTCAATCTTTTCCTACAGCAAAGATGCTCCAGTCCCTTAAACATCCTTGGGGCCCTTCCTTGGACTCTGTTTGGCATGTCCATGTCTCTCCTTTACTGGGGAACCTGAAACTGGGTACAACACTCTAGGAATGGCTTCACCAGTGCCAAATACAAAACAACCCTTGACCTGCTGGCAGTGCTTTGTCTAAGAAGCCCAGGATACCATTTGCCTTTGTGTGAGTTAGCACAGGCAGGATGCAGGAACAAACATACAAAAATCAAAAAAATGCACAGAGTACATTTGTTTTTGTTACTCCACCAGCTGAGGATCCTCAAAACAGCACCCAGGCACACAAGCAGAGCTGCAGGCACTGTAGAGCTTGGTCCATGCTAGAGGGTCACTGAACCTGCAGGTTTTGCCTTTGTGTCAGGGATTTGCACAGGCATAGTTTACCACTGTGCTTGATCTTTCTTGCAGCAGAGAATAAATCTCCAGAATGTTTGATAGGGTGTCTCTAAGCCTATCACAGGCCTGTATTATCTAAACACAGATGTTCTGCTTGTCAAACACACAAGGCTAAACAGCAATTAATATGATATATGTGTTTTTTGACACCCCAGCTGTAAGTCACTTGAGTGTGTGTTTACAATACTCATTGCCAATCTTCTGTTATTTCCCCACAGTCTTTGCTGCAAGGGCACATTACTGGCTCTTCTTCAAATTCATGTCAACTGTGGCTGCCAGGTCCTTTTTTGCTAAGCTGCTTTCCAGCTGAGTGGTCCCCAGGATATATTGATATATATATATATAAGGGGTTGTTATTGGTGCAGGAGTTTGGACGTGTCCTTGTTGACACCCAAGGTTTCTGTCAGCCCAATTCTCCAGCCTGTCAAGGTCCCTTTATATTGTAGCACAACTCTTTGGCATATCGGCCACTCCTTCCAGTTTTGTGTCATCTACAATAATTTACTTATTTGTAAGCCTGATGTGGAGCAAAACCTCTCAACAAAAAAACCCAAACAAATAGCCTCCATACAGTTGCATATACGTGTGACTAATTTCAACCTATCATTTGATGTAACTTTAAACCTAAAGGGGGTTCTAGGCACTGAGTTGTGACAATAATTCTCCATCCTCTTCTTGCTTCACAGCGTTTGTGGCTTGTCAGAAAGCAGCATTACCAGAGACACACAACACTGAGAGATTTTACCTGATTAGGAATGAGTGACATATTTTTGTCATAAGTATTCACTTCTGAGGAGATACTCTTGGTGTTGGATATAATGGACCTATGTCAAGTATTAAAAGATGTTTTTACCTAGCATCCTTACATATTTTTTCACAGAGCTTACATAATGATATGAATTTCAGGGAAACTGCCAAGATCAAAAAGTAAATATTTTTTAATTGGGTGACTTCCAAATATTTCGGTTACATTTTTTGTTATTAATTTTTATTTTTTATTTTTTTATTAATGGCATGGTTGGGCCCTTTAAAATCTACTTAGACTAGGTTTAACTTTTTCAGAAGAGGAAAAATTTCATTTAGAAAGTTGGCTAATTTTAAGGGGCAACTCTCAAACTCATGAGATTCTACCTTATAATTGGATATTTGCACAAAGCCATGTATCAGTGAAGGTCATGGTACCCCTGGGAAATAATGTAAAATAGATTAGAAAATTAAATGCCAGAAAATTTGTTTTCATTGGCCATATTACTAACTTGTTTCTAAGATAAAAGCTTCATTAAGACTTTCCAAGGAGAGCGCAGGCACCAGCTTCCTCATCAATAAAATAACTTGTTTTGTAGAGAAGGCTTAGGAAAGTATGGATGGGTGTGTGACCAACAATTTACTTATTACTTAATAAAACCCAAAACCACAACAAACTTCAGTAAATTTTAATGAATAACCATATATAATGGTTACAATTACAAGCGGAAATGAATTCTTTACAAAATGCTGTATTTGTTTGTCTTTTCTTTTAATGTTTTGTGTCTTCTTCTATTGTCAAATCCAAAACATTTTTGATAATTTATATTCAAGCAATCTAGTGTGTGGACAGAATACATCCAAAATTTGTCATCTTTTGCTTTGATTCTGGAGTCAGACTAGCAGAAACCCAATTTATATCTCCAAAACTGTCCATGAGTTCAAAATCCAGTAGTCTTGATTGGATTAATTTAGTTTTTAACAAGAAAGAACTAAAAATATTCTTGCTGTTGAGTGGACTGTGTTATTTATGGAGTAATCTGGCCTTGATCAATTATATTAATTGATGTTGACTGTGTAAGGAAGGAAGATGATTTTAGAGATACCTAAAATCTGCAATGTTACCTTGTAGTCTAACGCAATTTGATCATGCAAGCTAAGCAGGATCTGTAGTGGGAGGGGTAAATAGCTCTGTTGCCAGCATCAGCACTGCTTTTGCCTTCTGAGTTAATATGAGAGACCTTGTGAATAAATCCCTCATAGAAGGGAGGCAGACCAGGTGCACTAGCAGCTTCCAATTGCGATGATGATGAATTCAACTTTAATCATCAGATTTCCCACAGACTTCATAAAAGTGGCTCTAGGCAGAGTGAAAAGAGACCTTGGATGAAAAGCTTCATGCCAAGCTAACAGGCATTTCAGATCCATGAAGATGAGTAGCATGGGATCTCTGCAAGCACACCGACTTATCTAAAGCTGCTTTCAGTGAGCACGGCCATGCTACCCTTTATCTCTGTGACCTGTCAAGTAAAACTAGTGCCATTTGAGAAGGGGACATCTCTTCAAATTCCGTGCCTGTGGAAATCTCTGCTATTCAGTGAGCAGCGGAAGCCTGATTTTCATTGAACTGATGCACCATCATTCAAAGGGATAGTGGAGGAGAAGGTGTTACTATCTCTAACTTGCAGCAGATTAGTTTCCCATTTTCCTAAGAGATGTTTAATTCATTTTACTTCTAGCTTCAATTTATGTTTTAGTAATATTATGTTTGGTGGTATCTGTTATGTGCCAGGGATAATTTTGTAACCTAAGCAAAAACTTTGCCCCTTGCCTTTCTTGAAAACAAAACAAGCAAAACTGAAAAAAAATATCAACAAAATAGCTGGATGATATAGTCAACATGCCAGGTGTGCCAAATAGGCTTTTTTATGCTTACCACATGTCAAAGCTGATGATCAATAAAGGCTTAAATGACTTTTTCCACTATTCAAATAAACTCCACCAATGGCAATAAAATACTATTAGTTATTGAGATTTCTAATACCAAAATTATTTTTGAATTCCTTGTTTTTCCAAATAAATTGTTAACCAAAGCTTACTAGAAGAGGGTGATTAAATCTTTAATGAATATATTTGATGGTTTTTTCTTAAGCGTTTTAAGGTAAATTTCCAATCCACTTTTCCTCTGAAGAAGCTATTAAATATTGTTTTACATTAATGACTGAAGACTCTGTCATGTGTCTTAAATCATATCAATATATAAAAATATGGTTAATAAATAAACCAGTTACTTCAACAGGAAAATGGACAAGAAGGAATTTCTCACTATATGGTCAATAAATGTAAACGTGCATTTTCAACATCTGTTTTTTCTTATTTTTAGAATGCCAGCAGCTACAGTGTCATTTGGAAAGAAAAGAGAATTACAGAGTTTGGGGAAAAGAAAGTACAATAAAGGAGTTTCTCACTAAAATACATTTCTTTGCAACTAAAGTTCAAACAAGACCAACTGATAAGTTAAACCTTTAGTTCGAGCTATGTACTAGGAGCAAAGTGTAGCATTTTTACTGAGAAGAAAAGCAACCAGAATATCCACAATATCTTAAATAAAAATAACAGAAATAAAATCTCCCCGGCAAATTAAAAAATAATATCCTTTTTTAATATATTTTACATCACTTCCTAGCTTTGCCCCTTGTAGGTAAACTACCTCTCCTATTTTTAAGTAGCTCCTGAAATGCAGAAATAAGTTTAATGATGGGTCTTATGTAATGATGTGTTCCACTTTGCTCAAACTGGTTCCTTTAGAACACCAACCTTGCAATATCCTCTGAATCACCTTTTGCAGAGGCTTCCCACCACCAGTGATATTACAGAGAGCTCAGGGAAAACAAAAGTCTAACAACATTGGCAAGGAACACTGATGTAAATGCTCATAAACTCTCAGTACCCTATGTTTTTCTAATGAATTACATTGTAAATAGATTTGGTGAGCCTCAAGGACAAGAGACATGCCATCTTCTCAAATAAAGCTTTCAGGAGTGACTGCAACAGAAGAACACATAATAACTTTTTGACACATGCACTGAGTTCCTACAGCGATACTTTCAGGCCACTGCTCCACTACTGATTGCTGGGTGAAATATCTATTGGATGCTTGCCCCATTGTTTGAGAATTCATTGGAGTTGTGCTTCATTGTCTTCTTAAAATGACATTTGCTTGGCCAAACACAGACACCTAGTCACATTTAGTCTCCATTTATAGCCAATGAAGAAAAGTATTTCTAAACTGTGATTCACCTCACTAAAGGACTATATTCTAAAATACATCAGATGAATCATGACCCCAAAATGCCCATTTCTCTTCATTGGCTACAAAAACAGCCTGAGATGTCATACTCAGTTATAGATATACAAAGGGGGGAATTCCTCTCACAGTCCCGTAGTAATTTATTTTTACTTCATTTTTTAAGGACAGCACATAATCAATAAGCCACCGTCTCTATCTCCAAAAAACATCGAACTACAGCACAGACCTACACCTATCCTCAGAAATGTCTTCATTCTACAAGTACACAAGGCCACATCCTCTATCATCCCCATCTATGGCTGGCGCATCTTGTCTGCAGGAGACTGCTACAGGTTTCCCTCCATTAAAAAGCTCAAGTGTGGTTGTCTATCCCAAGATAGTTCCCTTTGTGTATTTCACAAACCAGTTCCCTGACTCCAGGTATCAGGTTCTGCAGATTCCCCCCCTAGTTTACCCAGAACATGGTTTTGCTGCTTCTAGAGTTTCCATTCAATAGATTCCTCACAGTACAGCCCACAGCAGACAGACTATTACCTGTATGCCACACAGTAGGTACCTAATAGCTTTACTGCAGGGTGTATGAAAGTTAAATGAGATACCCACTGAAGGGCTTAACAGCCACAGTGGACTCATGCCTTTAACTTGTGTTAATGGGGGAATTTATTTTAGGTGGAGTAAGTTTTCCGTATGGCAAGAGAGTAAGTCAGAGAGCTGTTTCATTTCAAAATATTATGGAGTATTCAACCCATGTACTAGGTCTGGCTGAGCTGGACTTCATTTCCCACAGCAGCCCTCACAGTGATGTTCTTTGCATTGGTAGCTAGAAAGGTGCAGATAACATACCAGTGTTTATTGGTTACTGCTGAGCAGCTCTGTCTCTCAACATTCAGTAGGCTGAGGGTGGCCAAAATCCTGGGAAGGGACGCAACTAGGCCAGCTGACCCAAACTGATCCAAGGGATATTCTGTACCATATGATGTCAGCTCAGATATAAAAGGTAAGGAAAGGAGGAGGAAGGGGAGCATTCATTATTTACAATGTTTACCTTCTGGAACAAGTGCTATGCATGCTGAAGCCCTGCTTTCTGGCTGCAAGCTGTGTGAGAATATGGTTTTTACTGGAAGCTCTAGAGACCATGAACATATCTTCACCAACTGCAGGCACAATGTCCTTGGAAAAGAAACTATCCATAGTATTTCTGATAATCAATATTTTTCAACTTTAAATATTTAGCAACTAAGTTTTATGACACGCTTTTCTGTGCGTGGGTTAGGGAAGTGGGACTAAACATATCTACAAATACAGCCAGGCAAGCACAGAGTGAGTTGCTAATTTGTATATTGGAAATATGTGACTCAGACATATAACTGTAATAAATTAGAGGAAAATGACTGAATTGTCTGCAAGTGGAAAATCAGGCAGATACTTGGCTTCTTTAAGTTTACAGTTATTATTTTTATATGAATCCTTAATGCAGACAATAAGCACAGGAAGAATAATGAAGGAAAAAAGCCAAAAAAATCTGGCTAACTTAGTTGTCAACCTTGATTGAAATAAATATGGTAGGAAGCGGGGCTTATGTACTAGAACTTTTTTAGAATTCTTTGCTTGCAAAATTTCTGCATGTTTCTGCTTGGGATATTTTTAATGTTTCACCATGAGTTTTGGAAGTAGACACTTCAAGAAGAGCTGTGAAGTTACATGGAAAATGATTTGATTGCTTCCCACTCTTCCTGGTGACTTCCAGAGCATGAAACCAAAACTCAGGATGCATCTATGTTTTTAGGTGCTATCAGCTCCCAGTATGATGTAGTATCTAATAGTTTCTCAGGACATATGCAGTATTTTTTCAAATTTGGCTTAGGAGGAGAAGTAAAATTTCAATACTATGGAATTTTTTATACCATTGAATGCTTGAGCTCTAATGACCATTCAGATTCTAATATAAAACTAACATTTTCTGCATCACTTTCTTATACATCTGGACTGTAGATATCAGCCTAGGCTTTTAATGTTCTTTTGAACTCTGACTGTACAAATCGTATAAAATCAATATGATACAACCTTGTAACATCAGTAGGTGAAACAACATCTTTGTGTGATTCCACTATGTCAATATATTGTAACAAGATACTTGAAAAGTTGCTTTGTTGCCTAAAAGGGTATTCTAGCAAGTTTGTGTGCAGTAAAGAGCCTAGTTATTTGTTAGTCTATCTACAGAAACAAAGATGATTAGAAATAAATTGCATATTATACATTACCTGAATTGTTGTGTTGTTTATTTTGCATGAATATTTCATGTTCTGTAGCTCAGTAAGTACATAGTGATTTTCTATTGCTTGTTATTTCTGTTAAACTACATGACAATGCAGTTTGTGTTTTTATACTGGCTTAGAGTGCGCAATGACTTACAAAGAAGTGCAAAAATATAAAATGTTTCAATAATTAGATCATAGAATGGCATGGGTTGGAAGGGTCCTTAAAGACCATCTAGTCCCAAGCCCCCATGGGATTGTGTCATGGGAAGGCACACCTTTCACTGGACCAGGCTACTCAGAGCACAATCCAGCCCGGTCTTGAACATTTCCAGGGATGGGGCACCCACAGCTTCTCTGGCAGCCTGTTCCAGTGCCTCACCATCTTCACAGTGCAGAATTTCTTCCTAATATCTAGTCCAAGCCTGCCCTATTTCAGTTTGAATCCATTTCCCCTAGTCCTGTCTCTCTACATGGTCTCTCTTTAGAAGATTATTTTTAGGCTTTTCTAAGTTTATGTACGTTAAAAATATGGAAACATACATGCATGAGGGAATAATTAATTCAGCAAAAATATTGATAAAACATCAACTAGCAGATCACTTAGACTGACTGTTTGGCAATTACTCTCTTCCTTGTAGTCAAGTTGAAATACATTTCCCTACTTCCTTAAGTAGATACAAGAGAGGAAAAAAAATGCTTTTTTCTGCAGATAACTATATGTTTCAGAGACCTTGCACTTTTTAAAATTACTTTATTAAACAGATAATTCTTTCAGAGATTTTTACCTGACCACCCTATACTTTCAAATCTGTATATGTTGGCTTATAAGCCTCCTATATGTACTGAATCTTCTTTATAAATGACTCCATATTTTTATAGAATATAGTGACAAAAATTGCTACCTAAGAAATGCTAAAGAATTTGAAACATTGTGGAAAATGAAAAGAAAATCTGCAGGTGATATGTGAGCTCATTTTTCAATTTGATAAAGTTCTATTGTATACAAAAGTAATAATTATGTCTCCCTTTACAAAAAGAATTCTACATTCCTAAAATGAATAACCATTGATTTTGAATGAAAACCAGAACTTCCTTACTAGTGTATATGATTTCAACCAAGAAAAATGGCTCATGGGAGTTATTTTTCTATGACACTAGAACTGATATTTGAATTCACAATTATTAGACTTAAAATAAGCTTTACCCTTCTCTGTTATCCTACAGTGTAGCTCAAAATTTTGATAGCCGTGAATCAGGGACTCGATATTAGTATTTCAAAGGCAAGATTTAGACTACAAAGTAAATGATAAGAAATAAAGGGAGAAAAAAACCCATGAAACAGATTTAAGATAGAGAGAAGCAGAAAGTGTGCTTTGATTAACTGAAAGGTTAATTACTGAAAGACTTCCTCCACATAGCATACTGTTAATTAGAAAGTCTGAGCAATGTGTGATTTAATTTAATACTCTGCAAAAGGCCAACATAACATAGTAAACTGCTTGATTTTTCTTGTGCTTGTGAAACATATAACTTGGTGTTTCATTCTACTCTGGACTAAAAGAAAGCTGCTTTTCCTTTTTTCTTTGTTTTTAATAGATGAAAGACAAGGTTAAAAAAATGAGACTTTGGTAAGGATGACACCAATTATATGCCATGGATTCATGTTCTTACCCACCACTGTCACGTTAGCTCTGATCTGCTAAACACATTGGGCACAGGACAGAACTGTTCTGTACAAAATGTTTTCTGGTCACCTCAAGGAGAATATTATAGTATCTTCTAGAAAGCAGCAAGTCTTGAAATTTGCATTCCTTTACTAGCATATTGAGAAAAACGTTCTCATAAGAATGGAAAGTATAATGCTAAAAGGGTTCCACAATAATGGGATGTCCAGTAAAGTGCCAGGCTGTCCTGCTTTTGTCTCACCAGAAACTCCTCACTCCTTTTGACTTTTGGAAATACTCTAGCAAACCACAAACAGCACACACGGGAGGGTACTCACAATTAGCAAAATGTGTGTGGAGCCCAGAAATCTCACTGAATTTGGCATCTCCTGGGTGTACCTCAGGGACAGAAGGACTATCAAATTCCTAATTTACAAGGAGCTATAAAAACGGCCAGAGTGGACACAATATTGGATAGTGAATTTGAGGGAATCTGGGGCAGAGGTCATGATATTTAGGTCCCCTTTCCTGGTGGATATATAAATTTAACAGGGAATTTTGATGGGAAAAGTTTTCATAGGATACTCAAAAAGGCAGACTGGAATTACCAATGTAGTACCAGGCCTAGACAAGGCATAAAACCAATAATTAATTATTGTGTCACTGTCTCCCACACTTTGAACTATGAAAGCAGTACCTTGAGGCTGGTTGATAGTACTGTGAGCAGGAACAACACCACTTTCAACCATTAGGAAAGAATTCATCTTCTGGTTTTAGTCACCGAAGCATTAGTCATATAATCCATGCTGCTTACACAGACACTCATTATAGAGTAATCAAATGTACGCTAAGACAGCTGTTTCAGAAAGGTGCTCTGAATAGGAAAACACATTCCATTTACTCCATTTTTTCAAGAGTAAAGTTAGGTAAGATGATTCTTGTTTTTAGATATTGCTGTAGATTTTGAGAAATCTAGAAATGTAGAGCCATTTTTTCCAAACCGTATTTGAAGCAGGTTGATAGAATCCTAGTAGTAAGCAAAGGAACATGGAAATAACAAATGCATGGCAAACAGCATGAGCCAAGTAGGAGGAAAAATGCAAAATCTTCCTAGAGCTATATAATTAATTTTCCAAGGTTGGAAAAATCCACATTGTCACAGACTAATAATTAGAGACAGCTTATTGTTGTTCAAGGACTTTTAGCATGACCTGTTCTTGTGTAATTACCTTTATTTTTCATTGCAGATTCAGGATACCCATTTCCATTTATGCTATTTTATGGATAATTCATTAAAATCTACCCATCATAGCCTAACATTAATTTGAAAAAAAAGTCTGCTTCTTCAGCCTTAGAGTTATTTCTGTTTAACTAACCCATGTTAATAGCATCTAACTGAAGAAGAAATAAACCAAGAAATACAAGGCAGTGCAACAAGAAAGATAAAAGAAAAATCTCTCAACCAAAGAAAAGGTCCACTTAATCCTTTGGAACAGAAGTTTTGATACCATTTGGTTTAGTGTAAGCGAGCCCCAAATGCATACGTTGAAAAAAAGTATTGGAAAGGAAGAGGGAAAGATCACTTCCCATTCCTCTTCAATCCCCAAATAACAGGGCCTAGTCAAAAACTTGGTGTCTCTCAACAGCTTCTCCTGTAACACACATTTACCCACCAAAGCAACTACCTGGTTAAGTATCTTTTTCCCTGTAGTGGCACAAGTTTACAAAGGAAGCTATAATTTTCTTTCCCCATACTTGTATCCTTTCTTCTAGCTCCATGTGATCTGCAGGATAATGTCATAATTGGAGAAATAAAAGAAAATATCATACTGCAATCAGGTCTGCTTTTGACAACAAAACTACTAAAAATGTATAAAATTCTTAAATAAACTTGCAGCATTGAATAAAAAAATCAGACCCTTTTTCAGGTCTGAAAAACCACATATATTTTAATCTGAACAGACATAATACTTTTTACAGTGCATCATTTCTGATGGAGTTGAAAAAAAGAGAAATAGTTTAGACTGAAAAAGATTTGCCAACAAGACAAACCTACAGTCACAGACATCTAATTCTCTAAGCTTTTATGATTAATATTTTATGGCCCTCACTGATCTGCCCAATCTAAAGGAAAAATGTGGCACAGCTAAAGAATTTATCTGTATCCAACAGGAGGTAAAATGCAAACTACAATAGAGATGTGGTAGTAAAGTAGCTGCAGCTGTTAGCTGCAACACTGCATGGAGTGCTTTATTTGAGGAGCAGAAGCAACATTAGCATACACAAGTATGACGGCATACCCATTAAGAGAAAAATATGATGAATGCTATTTTTAAGGTGGGTGTTTTTTAACTCTACCTTAAGCACTTCATTTTATACAGTCATTCTATAAAGTAACAACACTTAGCTGCAAATTTCTGTAAGAAGTATTTCAAGTTTAGCTTCTCAATATTTATGATTTATCAGCATTAGAAAAAATATAAAAAGAAAATTATTGTTTTTCTACATTCAATGATGAACCTCAATAATGCATCAAAGACTACTGACTGCAGTCAAGACATCTGAGGAGACCATATAGTTCAAATAATTTTGTTAGTAAGTCTGTCTGCCTTAGTGAAATGTGAAAATGTAAGAACAGAAGGACTGCACTGTGCTCTGTTCATGAGTTATGCTGGGGTGTAGCAGGAAAAAAAATTGCCTGTGGCAAAGAGGAAACAATGAATTTACATAGAAAACAATATTAATTCTAATTCAAGTTATACATTCCAGTTACAAAAGGCTGACCGTGAATCATCTTTTGATGATAATAGTGATATATGAGGCTAAAAGACTGGCTGAACAATCCCTAGGTTTAGTTCTTAGTTTGTCCTGCCTAGACTGTGTTGTGTGACTCAGGTCACAAGAACACAGCTATTGTAATTAGCAGACAGTCCAGACAAAACGTTGGTGCAACACAGCTATTGTAATTAGCAGACAGTCCAGACAAAACGTTGGTGCAACTCCTTATCAGACTAAAACAAGCCATGAAAATGAGGCTCTGGTTTGTGATACACTTCTCTGTACTGTGTCAACCTACATAAGAGAAGCAACCAGCTTCATCATCATTCCTTTTAATCACAGGATGTTGGTGTAAAAATTGACAAGTCCAAAGACACTAATATCTCCAGGAAGGTTATCCTCATATACAGTCCTTGTGATGGCGTATATGAATGTGAATGTTTTATGGAGGTACAGCATTTCCACTTCCAAAGCAGAAATGCTTTGGGTGGTGGTCAGTGGAGTTCATACAGGTCAATTCCTACATGGAATGGGGCTACAACTAACATTAGAAAAGGCCAGCTGTGTCTTTGTCTAGCCAAGATTTGAAAATCTCCAAGGACATTCCACAACCTTCTTGGGAACCTTTTTCCAGTGCTGCCCTGCCCTTCCAGTAGATTTGTCTTGCCCTGGTGTCTAATCTGAAACATTCAGGTTGTAATCTCTGACACTGGTAGAGAACTAAACAATTGCATTACCTAGTATTAAATATGAAAATTAAATATGAAAAAAGTAATAAAAATACTTACAACATTTCATTTGTGTCACCAGATGCAGGAACTGAAAACTTCAGTGCAAAGTCATCTCACAACAGCTCATAAGAAAGACATGAAAGTTCTCCTAGTAGAATGCCTTACCATTTGGAGATCCGAATCAGAAACTGAAAGACAAGAAATGAAAATACACTTTTCAAATCTCACCAACTTTATTATGAATTACTATGGTGATTACTATGAGTTTAGATCAATGGGAAAGCTATTCTATTATCTATAAAACAATTAAAATGCAGATGATATTCAGTCATCTGTATTTTAGAATCTGATAGTTAATAATCAGTATTACCAATGTTCAAGTAAACACACATCCTCATAGCACACCCTCAACAGTAGTTCAAATTCATATCTGGGATGAAATAAGTACAAAGGAGAAGATGGAAGGCAAATCACAGCTCAAAGTGTGCTATCTCTTAAGATGCCTTATTTGAATGAATATAACCAGCTGAAAGTCTGGCTGTGAATCTCCAATGATTCAGTAATGTTTTCATCAGAGGTAAATCAGATTGCCCTAATTCCAAAAGCATTATTGAACTATAAAAAGGGGAGAGTGCTACAATAAGTGGTGTATTAGGAATATGAGAACATATTTCTTATTATCCTAGCAGCTGTTCTACAAACTGCAGTAGAAAATTCTTTAAATAGGAGACCTGGAGAGAGCAGAGCAGTGGGAAGGGAAGGGAAGGGAA
>VYXD01010649.1:127022-159919 GCA_013397195.1 Hylia prasina
GGAAGGGAAGGGAAGGGCATTTGTTCAGAAGCCAACAGATCTAGCTACAGGTGAGTAAAGAACACTGTATCTTTGGCAAACTGTTAGCCCCTCAACCTGGGACAATGTTACAGCATACAATTTCCTACTCATTAGCACCACTATAATTCTGATGCTAAAATGAAACAAGAAATTTTTATCCTGTGCTGAAATGAGAAATTACAGTCCCACTTAAAATTATGGTTTTGTAACTTCCCTATGTGAATGAAAACAGCATAGGGATACAGTACTACGATAAATGATTCAGCCTGTCCTTTGCCATTAAATCCTTAGTGATGTTACCTGTTAAATACAAACTTTGAGTAGACAGATTGCTTCTGTGATTCCTCCACATACTTAAACACCCCACAGTCTTCAGAACAAAATGAAACCTGAGTAGATAGCATAAAACTCGCTTTACAAATAGCCAACAAAATTGCTGAAATGATAAATTCTTTTATTACTGGAAACATAAATGATGGTCAACAGTGTATTTGCTTAGACTGTGGGGACTTTAACACAGCTATTAAAAGAGAGCTGTTAAATTATAAATGATGATGATGATGATGATGATGATGATAATAATAATAATAATGTTACAACAAAGAGAGGATGTAAAACTGCCAAAAAAAAAAAATCAGAGCATAATTTGGAAAAGCAGAACTTATGTCTAAATTGAATCATCAGACTTCCAGCAATGAAAATCATCTCAGCACTAAGCACTGTAGGGAGTAAAGATTCTTACAGTGTCAACTACTAATAGCCTCATGTCTGGCCATTTATCATGAGCACACTGGTACACTGTGCATGTGCACACTAGAAAATAAACAGGATAAAAGCTCAAAAAAATCTAAATCTGCAGGTCTAATCCTAGTCACTGAAAAAGTTTGCTGAAGTCTAATCCTAGTCACTGAAAATATAGTTTTAATGTCTGACCTTTATATTTTGCATTGCTTCCACTATATGACAATAATATTCTCCTCAGATAATAACAATTCTAGCTCCTGGCTCATGTCTCAGAAAGAAGCGACTTTTTACTGAAGAGTTTCTGTTTGTGGTAGAGGAGTAGAAACAACACAAACCAAACAGATCAAATGGCGAATAGGTTTATAGAAATTGCCACAGGTCTACTGAAATTGAAATCACCATTTTCTCCCTCTCAGAAATTTTTCTGCAGTTTATGTTTTCCGCCCCAAGTAATTTTTTGTATCAATAGACAAAGAAAAGGAAGGTAAACCACGAATGCTGTTTATTAATTTCTCTCCAGTCACAGATCAAAAGCTGTTGCTGATTCTTATTTGATGTGTATAAGCTACTGACAATAGGTACTCAGAATCATGCCTGGAAATTATTCTTAAATAATTTTTGAAATGGCTTTGATTTTCATATGTTGCATATCCATAATGTATTGTCCCCATATTTCTTTGTGCTAAGGGCAGTATCTTATGATTGACATATAATGGTATTCTCGAACAGTACTGGAAGGGAGTTCACACCAATGTTCTTTCTAATCTATTAAATAATCATAAAGGAGATTTTTCTCTTTCTAGTAGTCCCCATGGATGATAGGCAGGCCTGTCCCTGTGCCACATTCTTCCAGTACTTACTCTTTAATACCTCGAAACCTAGCAAAAGGCTTTCTCTTGGCACACATCTCCTTTTGTCATCTGCCAGAAATGAATGCTGCCAGCTGCTCTGAAGCCCATTCACTGAACCTGCACCATTCCTACAGCAAAACTCTGCTAGATGTGAGGGGCACTGTGCCAAGTCAGATGGTATTTGCACTAGGTAGTCACTGCTCCTGTGCCCAGTGTGAACCTCGAGGGCTGCCTAAGGATTTAAGAAAGGAAAGCAGGGGATAGAAATGGGCTGTTTTGACATAGACTCATCTCTTTTAGCAAAGGCAGTTTCTGAAGTGTAAAGAGGGGGACACTTTCCTGAGAGATCAAGTATAACTGTTCCAAGAATTTACATAAGCTTTCCTAAAAATGTTAAATTCAATTTGCCTAGTGAAATCTATGCATCTGTATAAGTCCAGGAAAACAAAATAAAGAAGTAAAAATACATATTATTTTATACATTTGTTTTCTTTAAATTTAGCAGCCAACATCAGTTTTGATTGATTTTCACAGCAATAGAGAAGTTTTCATGTCTGCAAGATGGGCTGGAATATTTAAAGCCTTACCTGAATGGTTTAAAGAACTAATTTAACACAAACGCCAATTCTCCTGAACTTCAAAACTGATATATATCATAATTTTAGGTACTATTCTTCTTGCATCTGTGAATAAATATATGCTTGCTAGCACACACATGTAAAGGACTTACAATTAGAATTTAATAAGATATTAAAAGCTACACTTGGAGTTTTAAGAAACTTTATCTTCCATTTTTACTTAAATATAACTTTTAATACCTGTCTGCATTACCTTTTTTTTTCTCTTTAATTTTATTATTGGTATCATAAAGTTTTACACAGCCACTCTATGGTTTTATACTGCAAAAGAAGTCTACCTTTCTTCCTGAACAATCAGTGTCTGTCAGAAGCCATTTAATCTTTTCCATCAACTATGCTACCCATTTAGTAAGATTAATTTCTAGTAATTGTTATTGCATACTGCATTCAAATAGTAAAGATTTTCGTATATGTGCTTAAATCAAACCACTCTGTTTTTCTTTCTCCATTTCAGCAGAAATGCAAACAAGACTATCTATCTATCTATCTATCTATCTATCTATCTATCTATCTAATTGTTCAGTAACTAGGTTTCTAGAACACACTGCTCTTTCTTATTTGCTGGGGCAGGAGAAATGATTGCTTCCTGAAGACTGACCAAGTTATTCCAGGGTTAATCTTGTGTAAATGTCAGAAGTATCTTCCTGGGAAGTGGGGTATCTGTAAAAATCAGAAACCACTGCAAACCAATCTGAACCCCTAAACATTTCCAAAGGAAAAAAACCTTTCATAAACTTAATATTTTTTTTTTCAAAGTCAATACTTAGAGCCAAGTGAACATCTGTGGTGCTTTACAGAACCATGTACCTACACACATATAACCAACTCACACCTTGACATGTTCTGGGAAAAGGTCTGCATGGCCAGAAAAAACATGTAAAAACACGTTGGTCCCACAAGTGATTTTTAATTCTCACTCACCTCATGAATGTATTGCTTTCCCCAAATTTTAAAATGTTTTAAAATAGAACTGTATAAAATATAAAAATATAACAATACTGCACAAATGCAATTTGCACTTATTAAACAACCAATGAGACATAACAATTTTTTAATGCATACTGTAAAAAGGGAAAAAAACCCCACAAATATAGCTTGCAGTAATGTAAGGCTACCATCTAATGGATAAATATGGTATCTAACTATTTTGGGGGTTTTTTTGTTTATTTCCTGAACATCTGTACATACTGAAAAGAATGGCAGAGGGAAGGAAGAGGGAAAGAACATTTAAAGTTAATAGAATGACAGAAATGCATTCGGGGTTTACTTAATTCCACTTACACTGGGATCAGTATGACAACTAATAATGGTCCACTAAGGCTGGGAGTAGAACAGAAACAAAACCAAGAACTGATAACTCTTGAATTCATGGTAAGCAATGTGTAAAAATAAGCCTTTGGGTGATAGCTTACCCCCACAAAAAATAAAAGCAAATTTATATCAAGCATGGAAGAAGTATATGCTCTGCATATAGTTATGAGTTTTTTAAATATATAATGGCAGAGTGGACTAGCTGCATATTCTTCCCTTATAAGTTGCATACTATAGTATTACAGTATCTATTCAGATATGATAGTGATTAATTTTAAAAATAACTCAATATGAAAGAACATATTACAGGATAATTCATATATTTCTCAGTACTTATGATATCTGAAGAGAAACTAATTTAGTGTTATTAAATATCTGAAATGGTTTTTCACACTTTCACACTTTCCAGTATAACTGTAAAGGTATTGTAGTATTTTCCATTTGGTTATTAAAGAAAAGCTCTCAGTCATATCTATTGAAGTAGTAAACATATTTACATTGACAAAATGTCACTGAAAATTCTTTTACTGAATGATAGCACTTAAAGTTCAGCTTTGTCTATAAATTACTTTCATGTTTTATTTTTATAGTCCTTATAAAATAAAAGCGAAAATATTTTTGTCAAAATAAACGTAGGTGTCTTGGGTTATAGAACCAATTCTAAACCAAGACAACAGGTAAATTACATTTGGAAGTGCTATTGACAGAATAGGAAAATTTTCATGTGGGCTACAATTTTAGAGCTATTGATATGGCTAAATTGTAGCATTACAAAAATAATTTAATTTGATGCTTTACTAGTGATATATTTGTGACATAATTATGATATACAGTTTAAATAGACCAAAAGCCTTTCAGTACTAGTGCATAAAGATTTTGAACTGAACTTCTAGAAATTGGAAGTGTTCTTTCAATTTATTGACTTTAGTAGATTGTTAGAAATCTATCACCATGTGAGGACATGCTAAGAATAAAGTAAAACTCATACAAAAGATAAATGAATTCCTTTTTAATATTTTATCAACCTCTAGAAAATGTGTTGAAAGCTTACAGGTTGTAATTTTGGTAGAAAGATAGCAAAAAAAGTTTATAATAGTTTTAAAGCAATCTTGGTTTTCAGAAACTCATAAAAGAAAGTGTTCCTTATAATCTTTTGCCCTATTTGACTAAAATTATTTCACATATAAACACTACATGCTCAAGAAAATGACAAATGCATCATTTTTACGTTATCATTTCAGAAGGGAAGTGAAGCAGCTAGGTAAGAAATATTTTCTTTGTATTCTCTTATATTGCTTTCTGTTAAACTCTTGAAGTATGAATATATTCAATTTTTTTGTTGCCTGAACCAGCTGGTCATTTAATGAATCCCTTGACAAAAGAGTGTATTGTGCAAAATATAAATTTTTAATGGCTACTGATGAGCCACTTTTGAATGGTGGATTAAGCTTCAAATAGAAGTTCTTGGCACTTTTCTATTTGTAAGCAGCTGATTTTGCTTCTAAAGACTTCTCCCCACTGTGCTGTCCCCAGATAGTAGCCCTCAGATTTACTCAAAAGTAGCTGTGATTGGATGTCTCGTACAGGACACCCTCTTTGAGATATTTGCACCAAAACCTTTCCTTAACAATTTTTTTCAAAGTCAATACTTAGAGCCAAGTGAACAGCTATAGCGTTCTGCAGTGACATACATCTACACGTGGTTTAGCAACTGACACACCTGACATATGTCTTTCTACCATGCTCCCTTCCTCACAACCTTGACTATTCCCTGCTCCAGAAAAATTCTGGAAACCTGATCTTTGCTTATTAGTTGGATCTCCATGGAAAATCAGACACTTAGAACAGTACTGCCATTGTCTCAGTGAATTTTCCATCTCAGGCACTTCATATAAGAGAGAGGATGGAGGGGCAACCCTGTCCCCAGCAAGGAGACCTGCTGAAGGACACTGCTCTGCAAAACCCCACTTCATTGAGAGGACTGGCTCGCTGGGAGGCTTTGCACCAGGCACATCCCACACTGCCAGCTTGCTCCGTGAGACTGGCTCGTGGCCCGTGTTACATGGTGAGCTGTTGACTCCTGTTCTCACGCTGCAAAGCTGCTCTCCTAGCACAGCAAAGGTGGAAGGGCTCTGAGGGCAAAGAACAGACGATACTGTGCAGAATACGAAAGGAGAAATGCAGGGAAGATAAGGAGCTGGCAAACACCACACACACTGAATGGCCTGTGGAAGTTGCACAACTTGTGTCCACAGAGGGCAGTCACTTAGATTTTTTAGTCTCCACAGGCACAGGCTGAGGTTCTTCCTTTACCTCCAGTTTGGGCTTCACAGTACAACAAGGACATTGAGGTGGAAGAGCATGTCCATTAAAGGAAAATGATGGCAAAGGGTCTGTAGCACAAGTCTGATGAGGAGGTGCTGATGGAGGTGAGGTTGTTTAGCCTGGAGGAAAAAATGATTTGGGAACATGTCTGGTCCCAGTAGCCAGTAATTTGCTCCATTTATACAGAGAACAGGCAAGTAAGCCACACTGCAACCCACTGCCATATTGCCTTTCTTGTCCAGATGTTGGGAGCCAGTAAACTGTGGTATGCTTATATTTCTGGCCTACAAATATGTACTTCCCATGTAGGTCTCAGAGGCACAGAGAGATGTTATCCCTGTGTGTCAACATCAAGCTGGATCCTGTGGCTAGGACTGGATACCACAAGGCAGACCTGTGTTATGAGGACTTTTCAGTAAAATATTCTTTTGGAGTACTTTCAAATTTTGTTTCAGACAAGCTTGGAAAATCCATTAATCCTGATATACTTGATTTGCACATAGTTTATATTGTACTGATTAATATTAGACCAGATATTAAAGTGCTAATTTATACCAATTTCTCAAGCAGATGTCACAATAATATATTATCATTGCAGATATTTCACTTAATGAGAATCATGTAGAGTCTTGCAGTTCCCAGTGAACAGCATAATGACCTAACAGCTTTCCACTAATTCGTAAGTATGTATATTTATATATTTAGAAGGTCAAAATGCTAAATGCTTACTGATTATAGATAGATTTCACTATCATTGCATGATAGCTTTACAACTGCATTATTAAATTCAATAAAATAATGAAAGAACTGTTATGATTGATGGAAATTGTAAGTCAAACCTTATCTCATTGTTACGTAAAGATCACTGAAATATATATATATATCGTATAAGTCCTGTTATGCACAACACAGAGCTTCATGTTAGGATTCTACAATGGGCTATTATTCATTTTAGTTGAATATTTAAAGCCAGGAGATAAATAATTGATGAGAAAATATGTCAATATAATCAAAATTTTGGTAACAGTAACAGTAAAAATTTAAGGCTTCTTGATCAGTTTCTCTAAGGAAAAGGAGATGTCATATTTATATATAATCTGAAAATCTCTCATGTGATTACATTATAGAAACTATGACTCTTAAACCTGAGTATTTTTATTAGATAGGCATTCTTTTAATAACAAAACTGCGAACTATCAGAGCTGATACCTGTCTTGGGAAAGCTGAGTTTAACAGTTATTGCCTACAAAAAATCTATGTCAGCCAGGTCAAGACACTTTACTCTGCTTCCCAGTTTCAGGGTAACCAAGGTTTTAAAGGAATTCTCTGGGCTGTTGGCCTAATAATGCTTTACAACCATACAGCAGGCATGATATCCAAAAGAATCCACAAACAACTTTACATTCTTTGTGGGTAAGAAAGTACTGGGCAGAAGTTCACAGAATGGGAATATAAACTTCCTTAAGAGGAAGTGGGGGAGGTCAAAGACACTGGTTAGAATGCTACAACTCTGGATGGATTTATTAAGAGAAAATTCTGAGATACTACCAGCTGCATCTCAAATTACAGATGAAACTAACACAAATAAATAAAGCTGGAAGATATAACTGTAAGGAAAAAATCCTTGTTCACCTATTACCACCTTCAAAACTTGAGCTTTTTGTCTTTGTTAAATCCTTCTGTTGGAAAGTTATGTTGATCAGGGGTCATAGCTCTGCAAGCAGTCAGAAGCTCTAAGCTTCACAGGGGAAATATTTGCGGCATTTGACAGGTCATGACAGTTAGAGAGTATGCAGGCTCTCACTGTGACCTTCAGGCCTTCAACACCATTTCAGAGCAAAACATTGCCCTCAAAAGTAGATAGGTGCCAACATTTTTAGAAATTAAACCCTTAAGACCACCTTCAGGCATATGAAGCAGCACAAAATATTGAATTTTCAAGCTGATAGAAATTTCTATCTACAGAAGAAGAAAGAATCACTATCCCTTAGAGCTGCTGGGAGAATTCATAGGTCATGGTCAGGGTAACATACAATAGGATGGGTTTCTCCAAAGCAAACCCAAGAGTTTTTCTTTTTAACTTTCACTTTGTTTAAAGAGACTTTTAGTTTATTTTTAAATTTAATTCTGGGGTAGGTAAATATGTATACATGCATTAAATTATATATATACATCACATGCACTATATATATGCATATACACATTAAAAAACAGAAGACTGAATGCAAGTTTAAAAACCCCTTGTTTTCAGTGCTTTCAAAGTTAATGTTTAATTAGAAATATTCTGTGTTGGACATTTTGCAAATTTTTAGTGAAAAGGTATCAGAATACAGTCTGTTATAACTACCATATCAGAAGAAAATTGATCCATAATTCAAAGTCACAGTACATAATTGTCCAAATTTCTTACAAAGAATGCTGAAACAGACTGTGATCATTTCTGTCATTTTAGAGACCAGCATTACTATCAGACTCCTCTGTACACTTTATCTTTCTGATGGAATAGTAATGTAATTCAACAAAAAGCATCTAAATAATAAGTTTTGTCAAATCTCAGTCAGAAATTACCAATACAGTAGAAGAATCTTGCTTAATTCAACTGCCACCATCTACAATTATGATATTGGGGCATTAATAATCTAGTTTGCAAAAAATATCAATATGGCTACAGAAACATGAAAGATTTTTCTTTTTTCCCTCTACAAAAAAGGGAAGAAGTTTTGGAGTCATGTATTGATCTAGTCTTTCCTAGTGAAGCTTTTTCCCCCTTCACTTCCATCACTGAAGTCTGATAGCATCTTGCTTGCATGAAATCTGTTTTGAAAGAAAGAAATCAAAAATGTCTGTCAGTATCTTATGGGCTTAGAGAAATTCAGCTCCTTAGAGCTCTCTTGGGGAAGAAGGGTTTGTTTCTACCTCCTCTTCACACAGAGGCCTCATGACAACAAACATTGCTTCTCAGTGAACCCACACTATGTCTCCATGGTCCGGCAAGAGTCTAGCTCCACATGGGAATATTCAGTGATTTTGGCAGGAAGTCTTGAAGGAACATCGGTGAGAAAGGGGAAAAATATTTTTAATATTATATAAACTTCATTTAATCTGAGCAGACTGTCACAAGAGACAATCATATAACTGCTTCCAGAAGGAAAGTCACTTGTTAAGTGATAACGTTTTTCCAAATGTACAGAGAAAATTTTGTAATAATCTGTAACAGAAAACATTATTTGTGCTAAATATCAGTGTGAGGTTTCTTAAACATGATACCATACAGTTAAGAAAACGAGCTTTAGCTAGCCTTGAATCACAAGACTAATATATTCAGTTTAGCAGTGGACCATAAATACATTATATATAGCTGTTCACTTTTGGAAACATATACTTTCGACCACATAAACCTATATTAAATATATATATTGTAGCACTTTCTTCCATCTTTTTCAGTATTATTCATTCTATATAGCAATAGATGTAAAAGAATTAGCGAGACTTATTCCTAGAAGATTAAAAAAGCAACACAAATACATTTCACTAAAACTCTAGTTGTAAATGAAAAGAATGCCTGAAATTAGAATTGGAATGCAACCTTGACATGTCCAACAAATCTGATCAATGACCTCAACACAACACTCACTGCTCAGGGAAAGAAATGAAATAATACATACAATGAAATAGTTATGTACACTTGAAGCTAAGAAGTACTGGACAAATGATGATAAGAAAAAAAAGCTCTTATATTTTAAGTTATCAAAATTCCGAAGCCAGAAGCAAGTTAAAGAACACTGAAGGAAATAACTGACATATAAAAGAAACAGGAAAGCTACAGCACTCTAGAGAGAAAAGAATAAAAGCAAATAAAAGCAAATAAAAGGAGTTTGGTTTTGATTTGATTCTCAGCCTCTAAAAGATAGCTAATAGACACATAGGGAAGTTAAATAGTCCAATTTCTTAATATTATAAACAAAATTGCATTAAAAGGTCAGTACTACTGCTGAAAGCCAAGCAGTCAAATATTAGGAAATACCTCAACTGTCTCTTCACAACTGTGTGCTCACCCTCAGCTTGGCCACTGGGACAGAATTCATGTAATAGCAATAAAGACACAAGTTATTTTGTTTCCATTTATCCTGAGGAAACAGAAAGTTGCTCTTTAATTCTATAATTGTTGAACAAGATGCCGGCATGTTCTGCTGCAGATAGGAAGACTAAGTATTTCCCATGAGGAAAAATGCACATGTTCTCCTAAAGTATACTGCACATTAGTTTCAGTCATGAAACAGGAGCATACTATAGGATTAGTGAAGTGGTGTGATTGCTCCATCTGCTCAGTCCTTGCTTCTGTTCTGATAGTGCTGCATTTGACCAAGAGTTGGGTTAGGACCAACATTTCATTTAATTTTGTGAAAACATTTATTACTTAGCAATGCTGTTTAGCCATATTACTTGAACTAGAGCTAGCAACAAACAAACTCCAAGGGGTCTGTAGGACTTAGCCTCGACCAGTTACTTCCTGAAACATTAAACGTAGTATGGCTTAGTTTTAACTCTACAGGTATGCAAAGCAAACTAGAAGAAGACAATCAACAGCCTTCTTTAATTCTTGATGCTGAGCACATACAATTGCTGATAGTTGATGCAAATGATTGGGTTCTCTTCATATTCTTTCTTAGCTTTCATGCATCTCAACAATAGACGAAGGCTGAAATGAAAAAAAAGGCAATTTTTCAAGTGATGTAGTAAGTGGTTTAGAGATATCTCAGTCTTAAAAATGTGTTCAACTTATTTTTATCATTCTAAAGGTGCTTGGAACATGCTATAAATTCAACTGAAATAATAACCACATTTTTCATCTCTATGGGCCCATGTAATGGACCATTAAAATCCCATCACATTGGAAGAGACATGGAGACGGCTGTTTCAATGTTACTTCAAGAAATACTAAGTATCCACAGTGAGGAAAGTAAAATATTTGGTTTTACATCTATGATCACATCTCAGCATCTGCAATCCTATCAGCGCTAGCATTACTGTCCCTAGCTGATATTAATGCCATATTAGAGCCAATGAACAGCACCATGGCTTCTCATGGAAGCAGGACAGCTTCCTTTGGCTTAGTATGAAACCTCATGCTGTGCTTTCCACAAATACTACTGTAAACTGCAATTCTTCTAAAAGTTACGCTATCATTTTATCTTTGATACCCACTCAAGAAAACAGGTACCAGTGAATATAAGCATGACTACTAATCAATGGTTAATAATGGTCTCTGATAATTTATGTGGCACAGCTTTAGAACACTAAACGTCCAACTACACTGCCAGAGAATGATACAGCCAGGCTCAAGCATGCTGAGTCTTATGACCATACTTTTTCTATGTACCTTTTTGATTTGGCATAAATATAGTGTGAACTCACAGTTTTACTGCTGGTAAGAAAGATCTTGACTTGGAAATTTTTCCTTAATTTTATGTGTAACCAGTTAACATTGGCTTTTAATTGATGACTCATGTATTGAGAAAGAGACATGAACTGTCTAAACTCCCCTTCTTCTTGCCCCACATTGTGCTCAGTCCCTTCAACCTCCTCTGACCCTGCCATTTGTGCCCAATGGAAGACTCCAAAAGCCTCTGCTATGTATTGGGCTGCACAGATGGCTTTAGTTAGGCCTGTTCCAGGCAGTGCACCTTAAAGAAGACCGGAGCTGGCATTAACATCCTGACAGTTTTTCCTCACTCTGAAGCGGTCTGGAGCTCAGAATACAAGGCAAAATGGACCAACACTGAACTGATAAAGCAAAGGTATTCTTGTGTAGTCATTTTGTCTCAGCAAGAAAAGTTGAAGTCCTATGGGCTGAAAAAAATAGCTTAAATTTTCTTCACTATTTTTTTTTTCCTGGATTTCCCAGAAGCACTATCTTGTGTGCATATACATTTTAGACGACCAGACAACCCACCACTTTCTAGAAGTCACTCAGGAAAAGACAATAATTATAAACCATTTTTAAAGGTACAAGTTTTGTCTGGGAACCATCTTATGTTTGATTCTCAGTCCACTAATGACAATTTTCCAAAATGCAAAATAGTAAATGACATTTAAAAGTTCAAAACTGAGGGCTCATATTAAGTGCTTATGCTTGAGCAGTGTAGAGTCATTTTCAGGTTGTAGGAGATAAAATAATGGCATATTGTCCAATATTTATGTATTTGTTTGTTTTGCCCTAGGCCACTTGATAGAAAAAATAACTTGGTTGTTGAGGTTTTTTTCAGCTGGTGTGAAAGAGATGCTGATGTAATCTTCCCACAAGTGCAACTTTAGTGCAAGCTAAGACAGTTGAATTAAAATGTAAATGTAAATGTAAAATGTAAGAATGTTGCTATTTGTATTTTTTTTTTTATTTAATGCTAAATAGTTCTTTCCTTTCTTTCATTTAGTGCTTAATCCTGTACGGGAATTTTTATCCCTGTAGTGACCGAAGTTATGTAAACTAATGAGTTAAATTTTATTCTCTATTCACCCCAGTCACATATATTAAATGCAAGAAATTAATGTAGTAGCATTTTCCATCATGACTGTTGGAGATTTGGAAAATCTTTATCTGAAATGACCCCAGAAGTCTCTCCACTCATTAGGGAATAAATTCTATGAGATATTTGATTACAGCAACACCCTTGCAAATGTGGAGCAAATGCCAGAGGACTAATGACTTTAATGAAAAGAGGATGACCTTGACTGTAGCAAAAGTACTACTAAGTATTCAAGTACTTCCAAACCCCAGATCTTAAACTTCCTTAATAATGGGAATGTAACTTCAGACTCAAATCCAATCTTCTTGTTGATTCAACTCTACTTCTAGCGATACAAGATGATACAAATACAAATCTTGAGAACCAATACATAAATGTTCTTTTTGAAAAATACAGTACAATAAACAGCTCAGTATATTCTTAAAATGTTAGATAATAATTTTTAAGAGAGTAAGCAGGCAACATGAAGGAGAAAAAGAAATAGAATGAAGAATGAAACTGGCACAAGAATTTAATGCCTACAGTAAGCACAGTTGGGTTGTAAATGACAAGAAGGTAAGGTTTATAACAACTTTCTCATATGCAGTTGTTTAAGATTGACATGGACCAGTTTAGATGAGCAGTTGTAAGGCTTGTCAAGTGCAATATACTGAATTCACTGACATGGGAAATTCTTTGTAATTAACATTACAGTTCAGCTAGTGAAGGCAATTATAAAGAGATAATATCAGCTAAATTGTTTTTTTCTGATTTAAAAATGGAGGAACATAAGAACCTGAAGACTGAAAGTAATTTTTATAAAAGTACTTAGTAAGAAAAAGGGTTGAAAAGTAAAATAATAAACTTTAAAAAGCTGACCTCAGTAAGTCAACTATTTAATTTCTCTTAGGAAAAAGTTATGCAGCAAAAAGGGAATACAGTAAGCTGACACTCAAAAGTTTTATGACTACAAAAGCTAATGCATTCAGCCCACAGACAAGAGTAAACCATAAGATGAGGTAGATTTGACTGTTTCAGTAGTAATTTGATGGCACTGAAATAAAAAAAGTCATTCACAAAATAGAAGCAATCATATATCACTTAAGATGAGTATGAAGATATAGGGCAAGTAGTCATGTAAGGATAAAGTCAGAAAGGTTAAGGAGAGAAAAGAGTTACAGATCTCCAAGAACATTAAAACCATAGAGGTTAGAGATGATAAGAAGAAGAGAAAAAGAAAGTCTAGTTCTATTGCCTATCAGGGAGGAAGAACATTCAAGCAGACTACTTTGAAGAGCAAAAAATTAAAGGAACATTTTCCCCATTGTTTTCTACAGAAGATATTATGAATACTCAACACAAATGCAGGGATTTAAAAAAAATTGAAAGGACAGAAATAAAAAAAAAATTAAAAATATTAAATGCAATTCTAATTAATTATTTAAAATAAGGGCCTTATTTTACCCATAAATCTTGGAGAATAAAAGACCCAAATTACCTTCAAATTTTTATTTTAAGGCTTTATGGAGATTAGAAAGATCCTTGAAAGAAAGTAAACACTGAGATAAGGAAAAGACATAATATCTCTCATTAATAAAGGGAGGAAAAGCAGTACCTGGAGAATTATAGCTAGAAAGATCTAGTTATGATTTTTGAGAATATATTAGGAGAAGTGTTTAGACAGTATTTATATATTAAGGATAACAGATATATAATATATAATTATAGGATAACAAAACTCTAAATATACAATATGTATTTCTTTATAAATGTATATTTTGGGCCAATCTCATTCCCAAATTTGTGAGTATAGTTACCTTCACAGGTAAAAATGGAATAGCAAGTGTGGCAATCCATTGACTTTACATAATCTTGTAATATTGTCTTTAAAAGATTTTTGTAAGCAAACAGTGGAGCAATAATAGCTTGATAATATTCTCTTTTAAAAAAATATTTTCTTGAAGAGCACCTGTCAGTGTTTTTGAGCTTAATTACAAATATGGTATTACTGGAGTCTTGTCTGGCTAACTGGATTCCCTGGTAGAATTTTATTTGGTGTGCCTTAATTTCTGATAATTAAGGAAATCTAGTAGACTTTTTGTGCCAGCAAGCTAAGCACATATCCTATTTGTAAAAAAAATTGTCTTTTTTCCCATTTGAAAAATCCATTCACAAAGAATCCAAATCTTCCATTCAGAAGGACCCATATTTTAATTTTTCCTATGATTTGTGGAGAAAAAAAGAGCAATAATTTTGTTGCATAAAAAAATTTCTTGACACTTTTAATACTCTATTATATAGGACTCAACATACACGTGATTTGAAGGTCAAATAATCATTTAGTCTTGGTTAGTTCTTATTACTAACATTCAGAAAGATCTGTATTCTTATTTATATAATTTCTAATTGCTCTAGAACGAGAATTTCTTTTGAATGGTTGTGGGATTTAAGTTGATAAATGTACTAATCTGAAGAGGCCAAAGGTTTTGTCTCCCCTTGTTGCTCAGTCTTCAGCCTCTTCAGATTTGCCAGTAAAATTGCCTGTTACAGTCTGTATGTCTATCCACGGGGGAGGCAATTGTGACTGACAAGAACCGAATATTGGACTGCATGGGGTTGTTTATAAACTACTGATATTCTAATACGACTGAACATTGACAGGCAGCCTTGGACAAATGACATCAGACATAATTGTCATAGTCCTGAGTAATACAGTGCCTACTGATTCCATGAAGTTGCATGTGTTACAATATTAAATAATGTTTTGTATAGAACTAAAGGCAAATGCATCCTGAATACTGGCATATCTAATGCTGCTTTTATGTGCTGTGATTTAATCTCATGAGGAATCAGTGGTTGTCTTATGTATCAAAAGACAGTCACTATGGAGTGACTTCCTGCTACCCCAGAAAATTATGTGAAGTGGTATGGAATAAGCTACAGGTCCTAGGCATGCCCCTTCCTGGCTGCCAAAAAAAAAAATTAATAACAAGTTCTGGCCAGAACCAAGACACACAGTAACAGAAATGAGGCAATAAAATCATTTCAGGACTCCATATGCAAGCAGTATCCTCTTTTGTCACAGCTGACATTCCTAACTGTCTGTCCAGAGATGAGGCTCCTTGCTAATTATTAGATTTTAGAGGTTTGTTTGTTTCCTGTGTTCTTTTATTTATTATTTCCTCTAGCCTATATATGTTGCATTGTTTATTACACAACTTCCCAGATAGATTAGGAAAGATGGAAAATTATGCCATAAAGTTTAAACTATAATCTGACAATATAAAATTCCAGAAAGATTTGCAGTAAAATATTACTTGCTACAATTCTGTTACATTTCTTTTGTCAATATTCTCCAAGTTCTAAGTCCTCGAAAAGAAACCTCTGTTCTGTTGAACTTTTGGATGTCACATACTGCTGACTAGTTTAGTTTCCAGCATGGTCAGGTTTGGTTTGCTCCAGAGCTACATGCAGATGGAATTGCACTTCCATGGAGCTTGTAAGTCAAATCAGGCCCGCCTAGTGAGTTTAGACACTTACATGATTAGGTCATCAATAAACTAAAAGAGATCAGTGCTTTGCATTTAGGCAACTGTTATCTGCCTGCATTCTGTTTTAGCAGTTTAAATCCTTTCATCAGTTTTGAATATTAATCCTTATCTGTACAATCCTTATCTTTCTACCTGGGTTATTTTCCTCTGAATCAATGGAAAAATTAAACTGTTGTGCTGCAAACGTACCTTGTTGCATATTGTGAGACCACTGGGATGTTTCCTAATCTTTTGCTATAGAAGAATTATCACAGAAAATTCTGAATTATTCTATGCATGGGAAAAAGTCTTGTGAGTTCATCTAATTAATTGTAACATGGTTAAGAAGATGAGAATGTGTTATAGAAAGCTTAAACTTTTTCAACCTCTCTTTTGAAAGATTAGCAATCACATCTCAGTGTGAGAAAAACAGTTCAGGGGGAAACAAACCCTGAAGAGCTCTTGAATACCTAAAAAGACAGAAAATCAATAAGGCCCGTAATTATTGGCACACAGATTTAATGAAGTGTAAAACTTTGGTGTTACAACAAATTAAAACTCCATTAATGTCCATGGATAATGAAGAACCGAAAAGGATTAAGAAAAAAAATACAATCTTTTATTTTCTCATACACTTAATTCAGATTTATTTTAATGTAAGCAATAGCTGAAGGAGAGTTAAAACAGCAATTTAATGTGAATTTAGGACTTATTATGAAGCAAACCTAAATACTTTTTAATATTTCCCAAATGAATACAAAACTTTAAACTAGTAACAGGCTTCACGGAAAAATCTTTCCGTTTAATACATGAAATGTATTACAAGCAGGTTAATTGGGTTCATTTCATGAAAGCGTATCTTAAATTACCTAAACATATCTTTTTTCTTTTTTTTCTTGACAGAATAAAAGGTCTGAAGCTACCGCCATTGAGCTTGATTCTGAGACATAGAAGAATCTGACTGATAGCAATGGGAAGTGGGAAGCTGCTAGTTTACACATGGATCACAGAGAATTCTCAAAAGCATGTGTTGTCCATGGAGAATGAATCAGACAGCTTTGACAAATATTTGCAGTAGAATGAATGCCCTTCTTGTCTTACTCTATGATTACTGCTGGATAAGTCTTCCATTTATTAAAGCTCTTTCCTGTTTTCATACAAACCCAGCTTTAGAGAGAGATAATATTATTTCCTGTGACACTGTAACATGTTTCCCTTGTACTCCACTAAAATTTTACTAATTAATTTAGTTTGATGGATGTTAACACATTGTAGAATCAAAGATACTAATTTTGAATAGAATATTAGTCAAAAATTTTTTTATCCATGCATCTTTTCTATATATACAATCAGTCTGCATGCACAATGATACCTAAATATTGTAGAATTTAATTAGATAAAGCACTCCTGGTACATCAAAGTAGTTATAGACTTTAGATTATCTAAATACTATCTAAGAAACAGAATGGCACAATCAAAAGACATACACATTTAGCTATCAATTTAAGTAAATTGCATTACTAGGGAAACATGAAAATTTGTGTCTAAGTAGAAAATACAAGCTCTTAGAATAAAGTATATGAAAACCCTCAGTATTTAGGTAATAGCTTGTAGAGGGTCTGCATAGCCTTCATATAGGAATGTCACCTCTAAATAGTTAATCCTTGTCCTCAATTTTGATTCAGGACACTTTTCTCAATTATCATTCCCGCATGTGCTGAGAAATGCTCTCCTGGTGATGGAGGCTGTCCAAGTCTCTCTCAGTAACTGCTTGCTAACCCCTTAGCAGAAGAACCTTATTTGCCCATTGGCAGCTTGATTTTCTGTCAGGTTTTAAAACAAAGCAAAAGAAAGCATCACTTGGGCAGCTATTTCCCTTTACACATGGGAAAAAGGCAGAGAGGGAGGTAAAAATGATGATGAGCTGAATCTGATCTAAAGTCAGGCTGGAACATGTTTGATGGTCTTCCAAGTATATTTAGAAGATGGCAATTAAACACTCAATTATGAATTAAGTGTAATTTATAAAGTAATTATAAAGATCAATATTCTTAGAATATCTTGTTAGTTATATGCCATTTTTTTGACATTTTAAATATCTAAATGCAAAACCAGAAATCACAACCAACAATAAAATGTTTGAGGATATATAGAGAGAAACCCTTCTGCTTGCACCACATCTTAATCAATATCTGCTGTGGGGTTTCGAACCACTTGATTCTGACAGAAATCTGAGGGAGATGAGAGATGGGAGAGAAACCATGCCTCAGGAATTAATGACTGCTGATCACAAAAATCTATTCCTGTGCCAAACCTACCTTTTTTTTTTTCCACAAACATAGGCTTCATGGATGAAAATTGCCTTACCAAAGGCATGTAAACTCCACAGTAACATTGTGTGATTCCTATCAAGTCAGATTTAAAATAAGGATAGAGACTTTTTCTGAGCTTGTTTAGTTGGAAAATTCACATTAAACATCAGTCTGATTCGTTCCTGAAGCTTTTTCCTCCAGAGAGAGCACTGTATGTCTCTATATATTCTATGCTATGGTAGACCTCATAATATAATTTATATCGATTTCATAGCATAGAAATACCAAAAGAAAATTTTGGGTCTTGTTGCAGTTGTGATATTTCTAACATTCCTAATATACAATCCATGGCAAACTACAGCTCAAGTAAAATGTTAAATCTGAATGGCAGACTTGGACAACAACAGCCTATTATCTACAAGCAATAAAAAAAATAGACTTTATATTTGGCTATTTGAAAAACTTATTAAATGAAACTATTTATTCCCAAAATTTTGCTGGAGAAAGCGAGCACGTGTTATATGTTAAATTATCTGTCATTATGTATTTAATACAAAAACTACAGGTAATTTTATGGAATGTAATTTGTAATAAAAAAAAGAAGGATTCAGAACTATCAATAATATTGTTATTTATATAGACATATAAAATTAGAATAGAGCTGCGTCTTATTAACAATGAAGGGATCAGATTAATCTAAACAAATTACCTGGCCTAAAACATAAGAAGGTAAGTGTCACAAGGTGTCTGACTGTGAACACATCCTGACCAGTCTTTGCTCTCTGACAGTTGCCAGACAGAGAAAGTTTTGACAAGTCCATAAAGAGTTATTTTCTGCTGGAAAAATAAAAATATTTCAAGTCATAGTTTATTTTCCACATATATTATTTATCTTAATATTCCTAGCTTTAATTTCTTTCCAATAAGCATGAAAACTAAATATTCCTATTAGTTTCCAANTCCTCACAGATATTATAATTACAAAATATGCCAGGGAATATGTTCTAGTTATTTATCTGCCATTAATAAAATAAAATTCTATTAAAGAACAGAAACGTATAGAGCAAGTCAGTGTGGAAATCAAAAGAGTTTTGGAAGAACAGAAAAAAGGTGCATAGATCTTGGCAAGAAGTTTTGTATATTCTCCTTTATTTTGTTTTCATTGTGTTTGAGACATTTACTTCCATCTGGGCTCATGAAGGAACACATTCATTTTCTGGCACGTACAGATGTATTTTTAATTGATTTAAAAACTGCTACCAGCACTTACTAGCCTTCAACTACTTTGGTTGCCTCTTATGTAAATATTTTATTGCTGTTTTCTTTTTTAATACACTAATCATAAAAAGAGGACTTGTTTCTTGTTTCTATTCTGCCTGTAAGATTCATCACTGCATCTTTCTCAGTCCCGCCATTTCTATAGCTATTCAAGTTTTACTACGTATTGTCTTTGGTGCATGCCACTGGCACTGGAAGCTGTGGGGGCCTCTGTGAAGAGAAAGCTGAGGTGGGGGCTCCTCAGGGAAATGCATTTAAGATTTTATGTAGAAATAAGAGCAAATCATTGTAGGGTATTTGGAGACAGCCTCTAAATATATAGTTATTTTCACACTGACGTTCACACATCCATAGGTATAAGTAACAACAATTGTTCGTTTTGTAACAACTATTTGCTACTGTATTTGAACCAAATTGTTCTGTGATCCTAATGGGGAGAAAGACGTGAAGTCCAGTTCATGCTTTGCTAACATACAGCAGCATAAATAGGTCAGACAGTGAAATTTTTAATTTAATATATTCCCAGACATTGAGGTCAAGGGAAGTTTTCTCTGAAAAAGGTAAATGAGATTATGTTCTTAAAAGATTTTTTATTTGAGTTTTCAAATGATGAAGCTTAATAGGTGATCTATAATAAATTTCCACTGTAAAGCTTGCAATTCTAAATAAGATTTTTTTTTTCTTTCTGTGGTTTACTACCTGTCAAATTCTGACTGCTTCTGAAATGCCATGCTGTTAACTTGCTTTTCCTCAGATACAAAATATGCTAATCTTGACCTATTCCTAGTTAGCTTTAATAGTTTCTTCCCATTACTCAGTTTTAATTTTTCTTCATAATCCCTGTACAATTGCACACTACCCTATTGCAACATTAAAAATGAAGTAAGCAAATACAGTTCCACATCTGTGTTAAAAAACCATTCTCCTTGTTTCTTTTTCTTGATGATAACATAGCCTTCTTTTCCTTTTTCTTTCTTCATATAAAAGTAAAATCAGAGGGAAAAAAAGATGCTTCTTCCCTGTCAGATTATCATTACCATCAATGACATAACTGGAAGTTCATTACACAACAAGTGGCAACGTTTCATGACATTCCTGGAAGTGGATTACAGCTACCTCTCCACAGCCTTTTGGATATAACTCATGATCTACCCAACTTCCCTTTCTTTCTTTTCAATAGAAAACTCCCAGGGCACAGATCAAATAATAAAAAAGGTAAACTGAATCCTTTCAGATATCAAGAAAAGAAATAAACTAAGTCAATGTGCTCATTTCAGACACATTTTTTATTAATATTATTAAGATTATACAAGTAAATTTTTAATAGGGTTTTTTCTGCATTGCAAATATTGTACTTCAGTAAAGGTTACCTTTATTTTTACAGACTACCTTAAAAAAAGTGAATAGAAAATTGCAATACTCACAGAAGAATCTGATTGATACTTATTTTGAAACATACCTGTAAGGCACATTCTTTCTTTTATAATGTCTCCCAGATTGTTAATGCTATACTACCACCAGAAAAACTGTCCTCTGAGACAAACAGGCAGAGTTGTAGCAGGTTATGACTATTTATGCTATTTTACCTTTTCATTGTATAGCAGAACCAGGGTGACTTTAGAAACAAATAAGCAAATTTATTCCTGCACATACAGACTTAGTATCAAGAAAGCCAGACAGGACTAAAAACCAAACCAAGCATATAAATTGAAGTCAGAGATTTGACTCATTACAACAGAACTGGAAACCATTAAAAAGTTAGTAAAAGTAGTGGTCTTCATTTAATGCAAATTTTCACATGAAAGCAGCTGAGATTGCTTTTTAATCCAACCATTTGATAACACAAAAAAAATATTTTCTATAAATATGAATACAATAGGATATAGATATTATTTTCAAATGGTAAACTTCAAGACAGCAGAATTGAAAACATGACATTCTTTATATTGTATCAAAGCAATATTTTACCAAAGAACATACGAAGTATGTTTCAGAGAATAGACAAACTTGGTGTGAGAGTAGGAAAAGGGCTCTCCCATTCAGTAATTTTGAATCTTGCTCTCTCGATTTAAACATTCTCTGACAACATTCAGTAAAAACTTTATGCAATTTTGCTTGCAAAATAGTCTCACATATGTACATGTTTAGTAAATGATTTCTAAATAAGTTATTTTTATAATCAGAGTAGTATATAACTGTATAACTCTTTTATAGGACTCACAGTAAAATGAGCTTATTAAAGCTTGTATAAAAAAGATACAAAATTCTTTCTGTTTTCCATCTATTTTCCAATGTTACTTTAACAATCTGTATCAGAATTGATTCACTTTAAGTAGTACATTTTCCAAGAAGAAGACAAACGATGACCAGCTTGATTTTTTTTTTTAAGTCATCACAAAAGATCCATTATTCCCTCTTCTGTGCATATACTACACTGTCAGAACGGCTAATGGGAATTATTCATGTACATACCAAGAAGAATATTCCCTAAAGCATTTTAGCCTTCTTTTATGGAAGTGCATAAAAAAGACTTGACTCTTAAAACCGTTTTTTAAAAGATGACTCTTTGAACCTTCCCAGAGCTACCAAGAGCTACCATACTCACACTAATAACCCACTAGCATACAAAAAAAAAAAAAAAAAAAAAAAAAAAAAAAAAAAAAAAAAGGCACAGACAAATGAAAAAAAGATATTTGTTGAATAGTTACATAATTGTCACTGAATGGCAATGCTAGGTACCTGGAGCTAACTGTAGATTTTGCCATTCATTTTGTGTGTTGTTAATAATTTTTTAAAATATTCATTGCTATAAAAATTTCAAACACAAAAGAGCTGTAAATTTCTATTGAGATTTTTAGTCCTGTCTCAGAATACACATTACTCTTTGAATGAAAGACCATTTTTTATAAAGAAAAAAGAACTGTGTAGGCATTGTACTTTTTTTTTAAACTTTCACAGGTAGTTGCATTTCCCTTCATTTTATAACAGTGCTCCATGGCTTCAGGTGTAGTGAAATAGAAAGGATTTTCTGGAAAGCCTGTAGGTAGTGATTTTGATCATTAAGAAATGTCTTATTTCAAAGCAGTTTCTTTTTGGTTTGAACGGTAACCATCTCCAATTTCAGACAAAATTCATATACAGATAGTTGATAACAGTTTAAAAATATTAATTATTATTGTACAGTTGCTTGAATTAATGAAATTTATTGCAAATTTGTAATAAAAATTTTCTAAATTCCAGTCCTGCTTAATTCTAAAACACCGTTCAGCACTAAGTTTTGGGGTTTTTATTCAAATTCTGGCTATCTAAACCATTCCTAAAATACCTCAGCCTGACAAACTGAGTAGAATTAATTAGTAGTTAATAGATTTAATCAAGGTAGAGGTAAAATTCATTCAAATTTTGATGTTACATACTTTCATAACCATTTTTTGATCCCAGCCTATGTGTTGCTTGTTCCCAGCAGTCTTCAGATGTCAGCCTTCTTTTTACTATTCCACTAACAATGGAACGCCAATATAGGAAAAGGAGAGTATTTCTGGACATTCTCTGACCACATAAAGGAAAGTACTTTATGAGAATTTTTATTCCATTTAAAACAGAGTGTAAAATTAACTGTCTCATGGCACATCATTTCCTGTGGCAGCCAGATTTCCAATTACAAATATAGATAGGTGTCATAAATGTAAGTTATGTCCCATCCAACAGAAAAAGAAAGATGTCTAATCACAAGCAAAAATTATATTTGGCTGGCTAAAATATTGATTACAGTATTGATCAAACTTCTTCATAACTTGAAGTTTTTCCGGTGTAAAAAAAAGTACTGGATTTAGTTCCTAGTCCACTTGTTTAAATTAAGTGCAGGAAAATGCCTTGGGTAGTGCTTGGGCATCCTAGAATGCAGAGGGATCTCTCTGGAGCTGTAAAGATGATATTGAAAATTTTTCATGACATGTCATTTCTAGTTGTTTCTGGAAAAAATGCCATAGGTGAAGAAAGGCAAGGTCTTGGTAGCCCTTCAGCTAGTATAAATTAGAAACCATCTCAGCCCTGGATCAAGCTGAAGAGTTGGAAAAGTCAGAAAAATTGAAAGTAGTTGTTACTGCTATCTCCGACTGTGTATTTATTTGAGCGGCACCAAGAAAGACTTTAGCACTGAGTAAAAATTGAGGCATGTCTTCAGAGGTTATTTAATATTTTTATTAATTAATAAGTTAAAAGCATTTCTATCCAGGCCATAGCACTTTGGGTTAGAAATCATTAATGCTATGAAGTACCAGCCTTTACTGGGAGGGTTAAACTGCAGTCTAATTGTTTGGTGTTTTCTGATTCCAGAGACTGGACAAAAATTGTAAGATTTTCCTTTGTGTCCTATCCAGCTTCTACATGAAAATAATGAATTTGTAATCCACAATAATTTTATATATATATATATATGATACTATTAAAATAAGATTTGTGCTTATGGTGTACCATGTAATCTCTGCGCACTCAAAAATTCTGCTCAGCATTTCATGTACAACAGTAAAACATCCCCTAGCTGTCTGCTATAGTTTCTAAAGTCCTTTAGGAATAATGTCAGAGGGCATTACCATTTGATTGATGTTGCTAGAAAAATATTGCTCCTTTTTGACAGCATTTAATGATTCAGGTCACTAGTCTGTACCATACTCAGTAGCTTTATCAAGTACACAAAACCTTGCTTCAAAGAGAGTACAAAAATGTGGGCTTTTTCTTTTGAAGGAAAATGTGAATCCACCTCATGCACTTATTTTTCATACCTGCACAAGTCTACATCAAAACAAAATAAACCTACAATAATCAATTCAAAACTGCTTTGTTTATTTGTACTCATAAATGTTCTATAAAAGAAACGAGCAAATAAGCACTCAGGGGCATATGAAGAAGACATCACAAAAAAGAAAAAGGATTCAATTCAGATCTTTTATGAATTAATTTTTACTGAGGTTCTACAGCTGAACAAATAGAGCTATAATATTAAGAGTAAATGCCATTATTATTATGAATGGACAGATTTCAATTTCTTATGACAATTAGAAAATCAACATCTAATTGCAAAATTAGCTATTTCTTTCTCTCCTAAATAGTAAAACCTACATATCTTGCTTTCTAAAAAATATTATTTCATAATTGAAATTACTGTCTTTTGGTTTTTTATATTTTGAAGAATTAGCTAGTTTCAAATAATCTGAGGCAGGTCTTTTCAAGAAATACCTGATTTTATACTTATGAAAAATTAAAGAACTATGTCTTTGTACGCCAATGCTGTTAAAACAGCTAAGTGAAAGACCAGTCAAAATTTTATTCTCTGTTTTGAGTTTTAAGCATAATGGTTTCTGCCATATGACAGACTGCATTTTTTAGCATCACCAAATACAGACCTCAGACAACACTGAGTGCTTTTGTAACCGCTCAGTCAGCACCCATATGATCTAGATCAGTATCAAAAACACTAAAGCTACATGTATCTACATCCACAAAAGATCAGATCTTTATATTCACCAGGATCTCTGTCCCATTTTCTAAGCACAGCTGCCTTCACCTCAGGTAAAGGAATTCCATACAAATCCACATATTAAAAAAAAGTGTACTCCAAAAAGCTCATGAGACTGAGATTGTTATAGATGAAGATGTCTGTATGGACATATTTACATGTGAATGAGAGATCAGCTCATTTGCAAATTAGTTAAATACTGTCAACTGAAATTCACTTAAGAATCTTTCCATCTGCCATACTATTAGGGTTTTGCTCTTCTTTAAGTTCTGCCCTGTGTTTGCATCCAGGAAGACACTGCTGATAAATTAGAGCACCTAAAATGACACAAGGTGTATTCTTGAAGGGAAGATACCCATATGATATTTTAACATAATCAGTGATGGTCAAGGAGCAGTTCACCCAGTAACACTTCAGCAGTTCAGTTCAGTAAAGTAGCAATTTAAAGTGAGATTCCAGAGTATTAGAATTTGGCTCCATCTTTGACCCTTTGAGATGTGAATCATACTTATGTGGCTAAAAGGTACAATGTTAAACCTACAGATTCTCATCTTTTTGAAGAGTTAATTGAAGCCCAAGAGCATGTCTCACAGTGTTTACAGTGACAATGGGTGCCTCTGGGAAATTCAGTCCTGTGTTTGGGTGGCAGATCAGCTGAACAGCTTTTGAGATTCTGTTTGCAACATTGAGAATCTTGACTAGATAACTAGATACACATTTGTGACCTAATCTATGTGCTAAATCCTACCCTAAGTGATGATAGTAATTTAGCCATCATTTTTCTGAACACTTTTGACTGCTCTAAAATATTGTTATTCTGGAAAACAGGCAAACTCCATAGCCATTCACAGTTCTCTGATTATTGCACTTTTTTTTGTGATGTACATGATCTCGAAACACATATGGAACCTCAGCTAATCTGCTCTGGCAGTACTTTGTTTATTCTCAACCTCAGGTTTTAATTCTAAACTGAAGGCCAGGGATACCTGAGTAGGCAGCTTATGTGATCTTTTTCATGTCACAATAACAAAATATTTTGAATACTCAGGAAACCATCTATTCATGGCTCAAAATAGAAATGTGTGTTAAGAAGGGATTTTAGGCATAAAGACCTCTTAGATCTGTTTTAGAAAGTGTACCATTGTGAGGTGTGGCAAGCTGCCATTCCTAAACTGCAGAATCACTGCATTCAGTGTTAGTCCTCAAGAGGTGATGTCCATCTTTCTATAGCTGAGGTATGGCTTGGTAGCTGCGAATAACTAGCATACACAAAGTCAAATATTCTTGTTAACATGTTTCATTTAAGTAAGTAATCTGTGGTTTGGTCATGCGGAAGACCAAGACAAAAACTATTCACAATAATCCATCTGTTTGCAAATGTAGATAATCCATTTATCAGTTGCTAAAAAAACATAAGTGTGGGGAATCATTGGGTAGTCTTTCATCTTCATAGTTACGATGTTTACAACTATGGAAGAAATATTGCAAGAGGCAACTCAAAGGTCAGATAACATGAAATGAGAAGTTCTGGCTGGAACTTTTCTGACCAAGCCAAGTTTCACTAAAAAATAGTGTTTCATTAAGCTCCAGTACATTTTGTCTAAACCTTCTGCTGAATTTTAACGCAGTATTTTGGGGTTTTGTGTAGGCTATGTACAGAACTGTCTCAGAGTAAGGGATACTGGAGGATGTCTGTTGATAGCACAGGGGGTTTTGTATCCAGCACAGAAGTGAGCACCTTCAACACATCACAGCTGGTCTGTGGAAATAACATTCTTACAGTCCATTGGCTAAGAGCAGCTAGCCAGTTTCTGCCTTACAGAATTAGTCAATATGGTCTAAGAAAAATCCAATTTGGAAATCTGGAAGAAAAAAATTTGTTAGCAGTTTTAACCCACTTTGGACCCTCTGCATCCCCAGGTATTTCTTATATATCAAACACCATGTTTTTCAGCTCACCTAAATGCAATAAACAATAATTTGAAATTTAACCAGAAATGCATATTTTTCTTTTAAAAAAATGAACAAAATACCAAATTTCTTTTTTTTTTTATATCATTACAATTATCCCCTTTCTTTCAACCACCAATGTACCTGAATACAATATAGTGCATAGATATTAAGGCCCAGTTGGCAAAAGCAAAATAAATTTTGTATCGACAATCTTGTATGCATTAACAATTGTTGACACAAATTACAGCATTTAAATATGTAACTGGATGACTGAACCTGAAAATTAACAACCTCAACAGTTGCAACAAATACAATCATCTGCTTTGCAATTATGTGACCACCCTGTTGATTCTGGAAATTATTGCAGGTGCAAAATTGAAGCCTGGGTTATGTCTTCTTTTAAAGCATGGTTCTTAATGTGATTTGCCTTTTAATATGCATTTGCAGCATATATTGTAATTGTTTCTCTAGAGCTCACATCTATGATTTGAATATATAATATCCACAGCACAAGTTACGTATTACAGCTCCAGAATATCAATTGTGGCTTAAAATGCCTATTGATTGGAAAGTAGTAATTTGAGTGCAACATGCAGAAGCTACTGAAGTGATTCAGCATTATTTTTGCATTATAAAATTTAGTCATTTGTATTACACATCATGCTTACTAAAGTTAATTTTAATGGATATTACAGAAAAACAGGAAAGTGCTTCCCAAAATTCTTTTGCAGATACAGTACTTCTCTTAAAATGCCTTCCTCCTTAGTGTTGTCAACTTTCTGTCCATAATCCATAACATTTTTATAAACTACATTTTTACCAAGCTCCATTTTAACCATGCAATGATACAGTACTTCAAATTCCTTACGAGGTTCCTGACTACCAGAGCCTAAGTTATTTGTTAATAAATAGAGAGAATTTCTGACAGTACAACTGTTAATAGGACAGGTAGAAATGAAACAGTTCCAGTGTATAGAATAGATGTCTATTTGAGGAAAGTGTGCTCCAAGTGTAATGACTGAGGTTTTGTTGCAGATTAATAAAGGGAGCAGAATATTTCTTAGGTTCACACTGAAGATTAGTGTTTTATTTGTAAGAAACAGTTGCTTTTGACATCTGTAAGGTGCCTCTTCAAGAGCTATCATGGCAGCATCAAGTCTACTTACAATTTAACTATCAAGGGATTAATTTTCTAGACATAAAGTTCACTTCTAGTGGGTAAATATTAGAGTCTGCTTGAAAAAATCAAACTGCAGTTGCAATGAAGAAAAAAATCAATGAAGAATATTTTGGGGAAAAATACCCAAACACTATCATAAACTAAATGGGTTCTTTAATGAATGTTAAATTAAACTTTTCATTTTAGTTTCACAGCTATATTGATAGAAAAATCCTAATTCAATATAAGGCAGTGTGGATTAGGTATGCAAATGTGTATTTCCATTACACTTATGGCCATGTCTTCTACACCACTGCAAAACAAAAATAACGTTATAGTCTACAGTATATTTACAAGACTTTTAAAAACACTGTTACTGAGTGTCTCTGGCTACTCAATAACATAAGAGCCTTAAGGTTAACTTTTAAAAGACAGTTTTGTAGACAGAAATTCATTAACATTTTGAATTTACCACCTTGGATATTTTCTGGAGTATCTATTTGTGCCATTATTGTCTAAAAGATTAGAAAATACCTATGCTTCTTCAGCAATCTAAATGATGTAGAAATTAAAGTACTGTTTGCCAAATACAACCAAAATTTAACCGAAGCCTATAATTGCTTATATGGATAAATATCAGTGAAGAGTACAGAATGTAAACTAAATATATAAATTGTGATCAAACAGTAGAAAGTAGGTAAAATATCAAGGGAGGGAAGTTGTTTAAAATAAAATGGAAAAATGGGATTTCTCAAATGCTGTTAATAATTATCAGCATAGGCAGACTATAACAGAAGTACCATGGGAAAACAGGGAGCACTTCAATATCAGATGTCACATCATGAATTCTGGGTGTTTGGTCACTGAATTCCAATATTCAGTATTTTCATTCAAATATCTCTAAGGCTGATACTACCTTTTTCTGCCAACATTACATCCAGCTATAACTAGTGAAGATAGGTGAACATCCTGACAGACACCAAGCACCCTGCAGAAAATATAAGTACTGTGTTTTACAAAAGTTTGGTTCACTATTTATCATTCTCTGTTGGTTTCGGGGATCACTGAGAGCAGAATCTCAGACAAACAAAGAAAGCTATTTCTTGCCAACCTCCAGGATGTGGCTGAAGGACAGTACAGCACTGGTCACCAAGGTCCAGCCTGCGCCTTGCAAATGTACATCAAGTACCCTGCATTTCACAGCTGAGAGTAGGAACAGGCTGGAGTCAAAGCTCAACTCTATATTGCATTTCTCCCTGAAGACAGGCTCACAAGGGAAGTCAGAAAGAGACAATACCATTACAAAACATCTCCTGTATTATTATTTTTTTTCAATTTTCAGTTCAGTGAGAGGTTCAAAATTTTTCCCAGTTGCCCAGAAATACATTTTCAACTCATGTGTTAGACCCCAGTTCATTTTATTGGAGAAAATATGAGCAATTCTATGTTGACTCGATTGTCTTTTACAATGAAACAGTTGAGGAGATGAACTGAATTTTTTTCATTGCTGCACATTTTAATATTTAGTGACAGTTACAATGTATTTATAGCTACCTCTTTAATCATTACTTTCTAGGGGTTTTTTAGTACTGATAAAAATATATATGATTATGTAAGGCAAGCATGATATTAAACAAAAGCAAAAAAAAATCAAGGCATTTATATGGTCATTACATTTTTTATGTATACATACACAAAGCTTGTTCCTGAAAAATATTAAAATAAAATAGGTTTTATACACACCCCCTGTCCCCCCCAGGGTACTTTTGTGTTCAGCGACTCCTTTTAGGAATCAAGTTTCAGTTAGATCTCAGTAATGATTATTTCCTTTTCTTGTTTAGTTTTGAAAATCAAAAACCAGGCAAAAATGGACAAAATATTTAAAGCAGGTCAACAAGTGGGTTGCTATGGGGAACTGAAATACTAAAAAAAATCTCTATTTTTACTGCTTGAGGAAAAATATTAGGGTTTTTTTGTGTGCTGCCCATGAGGCTTCTCCTGAAGTGACATACCTTGAATTACATTTTATTTTTCAAGACAAGATGTCTGGCAGGGAATATAAATGTACATCATTTATTTCTACAGAAAAAAAAGTATTTACAAAATGAAGGATTGTTGTTTGAAAAATAATAATTATAAAATCTGGTTCAATTACTACTAGTTATAAATAAAAAGTATACTGGATATTTGGCTTCTCTATTGAAAATATTTGCCTCTCTTTTACGTAATGGCTTCTAGAAACATGTGTTTACAAGGTGAATTACCTTAAATGACAACAACCATCTTTATGGGCAGTGGAAAAGGAAATGCAAGAGACTTTATAATTTACTTCCTTTTTCCTTCCACACACCCTTCCCAGAGCACTGTGGAGAAAGGGAGAAAAAATTGCAAGAGTAATGATATCATTAAGCTTGATAGTTTATTACACTATTTTTAAACAATTGGTTTGTAGAGCTTATACCATACATGTCAACACTTTATAAAGTGACAGTGTGTTTTTGTTGTTGATCTATTTTCCCATTTTTCTAATTTTTTTGAGTCTTAAAAGGAATTCAGTCCCAAATTACAAACAATTTTATGGATGTATATTTTTAGTGTTCTTATATGCATTGTACATAACACTAGAAAACTGTCTATTTATCTATTAAGCCTCAGAAAAGCTACATGCTAACAAATTTGCCTTAGATATATTATCTGTCTTGATGCATTCTGAAGTAGTTTCTTGCTAGAACACAAATACTTTGAGTTTAGACTTTTATAGGCATATGTCTGTCTGCATTGACCTGCCTTCAGGCATGTTAGTACAATCTTTTCCTGGAAGGCAGTCATATTGACTACTACTGCTGGGAACAGCGAAGTAGGAACTTTTATATCGTTCATGGATAAGCTGTTCTGGTCATGTGCCTGAAGGCTTAAGCCTTCTGCAAAGTACCTCTGTATTAACTTCTCTGGGAAGCTTTCTCAGAGTCAAATTACATTTCCTTCAGAGTTCTCCCCAACAGGTCTGGATTGATCCTTCATGGTAGAAAAATCTGACTGACTGCCTTCCAAGTATAGTAAAACTTTAAGATTCCCTTAACATTTAATGAGAAAACACTAAATACAAGTTTTCAGGGAATTAATCGGAGCGCAGTCAATGAGTACGTGTAGTACATGAAGTGTTGCCAAGGTTTTTGTTAAGACAATACATTCAGGTCACTGCCTTCTGTTCTTGTGGTGTGTGTCCTTAGAGAAAAGTTACCAAATCACTTTGGGAGTATACACTTGTATATTGAATGATCCATTAGATTGCCATGAAACACTAACTTTGGTACCTTGCTTTCCTCCTCCTCTGCTTTTTCTGCCTCCCACCATGAATTTCAGCATTTTCAGACCATACCTTTCAGGTATGACCCCAGAGGGCCACAGCCTTATGAAGAACTAGAGCTATAACTTTTTTTTTTTTTAATAATTTTTTTTTTGTTATTATGGGGAAAAGAAATTTCTGATGATGTTTCCCATGAAGAAGGAAATTATTTGATGTATATGCAGCCTTTCTGTTTTTCAGGCGCAAGGGATAAGGAAAATGATGTGACCATCTTGCTACAATTTTGCTTTAATTAGGGTTTATGAACTCAATGAAAGCAGATAAAAGGTGTTGAAAACCTAGAAATTTCCTGTCAGACACAGAGGAAATGTATTGTTCTGCTTCTTTGCATTTGAGCTGCATTAATGAAAGCAGTAATAGTTGCACACCCCATGCCATTTTGCCATGTAGTCATGATTCATCCTTTCACAAAAGAAAATCAGAAAACTGCTGAGTATTAGAAATATTAATGGTTGTTAGAAAAGTGTAATAAAGGTCTCTTCTTCTAAAGCACTGCCAGGCTTTTATGTCATTATTCATGAGTGACTAACGCATTCAGAGGAGAGTAGCTCTGATATCTAAGGAAGCAATGATGAGCAGCAGGAAAAAAAGGGTGCAAGGAAAGGAATTTTTCATAGGACTTAAATAACAGGGCTGCAATATATGAGTTGTACAGAAGTGAAAATTAATTATTTTTCATGAATATTAAGAGTAGCATATCATTTGGAAAGAGAGATAGGTCAAACCTGTACAGCAGTTGAAATATCCAGGGGTGAGGGATTGGAACAGTAAAGAAAAGCAGAAATAGACCAGACAAGAACAGACCAGACTAGAATTTGGTAACAAGCAAAGTAACATAAAGGCATTTTTATATTTTGAGCTATTTTGATGGCACTTAATATTTAAGCTCTCAATAATATAACAGAATCACACAGAATCACAGAACCATGAGGCTGGAAGAGACCTTCAAGATCACAGAGTCCAACCCATGGCCCTAACACCTCAACTAAACCATGGCATCAAGTGCCACATTCAGTCTTTTTTTAAACACATCCAGGGATGGTGACTCCATCACCTCCCCAGGCAGACTACTCCAGTACTTTATATATTTCCCCATGAAAAACATTTTCTTAATATCCAACCTATATTTCCCTTGGCACAGCTTAAGTCTGTGTCCTCCCATTTTGACAGTTGCTGCCTGGAGAAAGAGACCAACTCCCACCTGAGCACAGCCACCTTTCAGGGAGTTACAGACAGTGATAAGGCCACCTCTGAATTTCCTTTTGTCCAGGCTAAACACCCACAGTTCCCTCAGCCGTTCCTCACAGGGTTTGTGTTCCAAGCCCCTCTCCAGCCTCACTCCCTCCTCTGGACACACTCAAGTGTCTCAATGTCCTTCCTGAACTGAGGG
>VYXD01010649.1:160626-187077 GCA_013397195.1 Hylia prasina
GTCCTGAGGACAAGCTGTCTTCCCACTAAAGACTGAGGCAAAGAAGGTGTTTAGCACTTCCACCTTCTCATCTACAGTTACTAAGTTCCCTCCCATATCCAGTAGAGAGCAAAGGTTGGTCTTGCCCTTCCTTTGACCATTAATATATTTGTAAAAACATTTTTTATTATCCTTTACAAAAGCTGTCAAATTAATTCTGAACTGACCTTTGGCCTCCCTAATTTTTTTCTTCCATGCCTTTGCAGCTCCCTTAAATACTTCCTGAGGGAACTGACCCTCCTTCCAAAGGTGATACATCCTCTTTTTATTTCTAAGTTCCTTCAAACATTACATTATTTCACACCATATCTGACACTGTTTTAGAAGGATATTACAACAGAAGATATGAGCATCAATAATTAAAGCATAAAAGAAACAGTTAAAAAGGGGTGCTCCTGATTTATTAGCTAGACAACTGTTGAACTGTTTGTTTAATTACTCCATAAATCACCAAATAATTTCCAAAAATCACTGTCGCCATTCACTACTGTGAAATAGCTGGGAAATTATGTTGAAATGAGAACTTAATTGTGTGTCATTGATTGCTTCTCCTCCTTCTTGTGCTATCAGATGGGACATAGATTTTATTACAAATAATTTTAGGTTAAAAAATAAAAACAAAATCAATCAAACAAGCCCTGAAAATTAAATAGAAAAAAACCCCTACATTTGCTTTCAACCTTCATTTCCCAAAAATATAAGAATTAAAAGTCACTCTTAGTTACAGGAAAATAGCCATTCTTTAATTTTTTCATTTAGTTCTTAATTTAAACACATTTAAAGTGATCTGTGTATTTAGGTATTTGGAATCTCTTTATTTGTATCATTATGGTTGTGATTGGATCTGATAATATGAAGAATATGTAAATACCATAGTTTAGAGCAAACTTTCTGATTAATAAGAATTATCTTTATTGCATTTTATTAAAAACATTAAAATACATATTTTCCTTTAGTATACTACTAAAGGAATACTTTCTTGTCAAAGGACAAGAAAGACTATTACAAATAGACATAATGCTAAAGTCTGCCCATTTTGTCAAATTCATATTTATACAAGGGAGAAATCTTGCATGTCTTTCAAAAGGACACTTTCAGATAGATAATACTGAAGGCAAAACAAATATATGAAAGACATGAGAATATTTTAATAAACATTATGCAAAACCATCTAATGTTATTCATGTGAACTTTTAGATGTAACATTTAACTGATAGTTTATCAGAAAGTAAAGTTTAAAGTTGGAGGTAAAAATTTGTAAACATGTAGGCAGTCTCTAAGGGTAAAATTATACATGGAACATTGCTGGCCATCAGAAAATTTTATTGTCAGTGCAGAGTGGAACATATGCATTGTGTAACGTGTTGCTTAATGAGATCACCAGTTTATTAGTCAAGGAAAGAATTACAATGCAGAACATTCAGTAATGGGTTCATATATACACACCTAAGTGGCTCCCTGTCCTGTCTAGCTCAGGAATGCCCAAATGTAAGGAACAAATGCTGAAGCCATATTCAGTAGGAAAGTTTTTCAGTAGGAAGAAGGAAATTTAGATTAGTGCTGAAAAACCTTGGTTTTAAAAAGTTAAGCTCTGATTGAGAAATATAGGTTTTTAGAGTACGATGCAAATCTACTAAAATCACTGAAATCCTTCAGGTAAGGCTATTAGAACTGAATTCTATCATCAGATATAACTCAAAATGCAGTGGTAAAAAATACATTTGTTTTGTTGTTGGGTTTTGTTGCTGTTGTTGTTTGGTAGACATGATGGAAGTAGAAACAGCATTAAAGTGGAAGAGGTATTTGAGGCACAGCACTTATGTGGAATGTCTGTTGACTAGATGCTTAGGAGATGTGCTGAACAAGTGAAGTCTTGTGCAATTTCTTTACTTGCTATTGGATTCCACTTTGGCCATTGCTCATTTAAATGTTGCCTGATTTTTGTTTCTATAATGTGTTAATTTCTACAGTGACAGCTATGATACCATGTTTTAAATCAACAGTGAAAAAATTAATATATACTGTGATATAAGAAAAAACTATATTGATTTAAGGAGGAATATAATATTAACATAGGAAGCATTTGGGGATATATTTGCGGTGAAATAGTCAAAGACTATTTTCTTTATATCTATAAGCCTTACATTTTCTTTGGACTGATTAAGCTTCTAGCTGTTTCCTTAATCTTTCTGGAAAATTTATTTGTATATAGTCCTGTGGATAACAGGGATTGGGACTTGAGGATCCTCATGGGTCCCTTCCCACTTGAGTTATTCTATGATTCTATGATTTTGTAAGCCAGTTGCTATTTTTCAGATATAAGACTGAGTAGTAAAGCTTCTCAGATGCAGCAATGATTTCACAATATAGCTGTAATATTGAACTGAAAACTCAGACCATTTTTAAAGTTTAAATTTCAGTGAGAGCTGAGGCAAGCTAACGTAAGTTTTCATGGTTAAAGGAAAAAAAATGTTTTAACTGATATCATAAAATACATGTAGTTTTAAGGAACAAAAATTACATCCTGATATAATCACCACTCCTGTTGTTGAGGGATATATCTGATGCAGGTAGCCTCTGTTTGCAAACTGCAGATTGAGATGCAGATGAGCTATGGGTAGGAGCCTGAGACAAGAGGCTGTGAATTCTCAACACTTTGGTTAACAAATAGCACAGGTGCCAGCCAGGTGGATGGACACTGGGAGACACAGCAGGAGCCAAGAACTCAGGGAAAAGAGCAAGACGTGCACCTGGGTAGACTGCGAGGGTATAAAAGCTGGGGGGGTTTCTCCTTGGAGGCACCAGCCCAGGCTGTTTTTGTGTCACTGCACTGTGAATAAATGGCTTTATGCAATGAGACATCTCAGACTTTGCTATGGGAAGCCTGGGGTTACACCAGTCAGGAAACCTGGTCTGACTGTGACTGGGGTGTGCGGGGCACCCTTGGGCTCACTGCAGCTGTGGAGGGGCTTCGGTCCCAGCAGGGCCAGTCTCTGCTGCTGGGAGAGTGACTGACAGAGTCTCGTGAATGCTCAGACTGGGAAATTTCCTTACCCCTTTGAGTACATGTTGGAATATCCTATTTGCATGACTTAATGTTTAAATTATGAAGGTGTATCGTCTAAGTTATACATCAATTCCCACAACCATCAAGGGTTTTTTTATTTCTCATGGCTCTTCACTCTTGCTCTCACTGATCCTCTTTACTCACAGAATAATTCAAAGCGTGTACCACACTATTTTGCTGATGGAATGGCTGACCAGTTGTGTTTGTATTTGCTTTCATTTTATATTTTTTCTTATTAGGTTTTGACCTTTTTTTTTTATTATTGTTGATGGTGGGGTTTTTACCCATATAGCAGTGTAAGTGGTGGTAATCTGTATACATAGACTCTAGGCTGAGAATCATTTCTTATCACAAAGGTCCCTCCAAGGTAGAAGCTGCTGTGGCACTGTTTACAGAAATTTTACTGCTGTTTAGAATCAGAATTATGTCTATTTGCTGTTTGAAACTAAAACCACTGCATTATTAATACCAGTAAATGCCACATATTGATGTCCAAATGGGACTTTTCTGGTTATATATTACACGCCCTCTCAAAGTTGTCACATTGATGATGTACTACATAACACTAATAGCTGCTACTCCAATGATGTATACCAAGTGCCATCACTCCAGCTAAATGTTTCATCATAGTAACAGAATTTGTGCTAAAATACTTCAACAGCATGGTTGTAAATATAATATACATGCACAGACCAATCATTCTGAAAAGTTCTAGAGAATTATTTATCCAATATATGCAAGAATGTGTGTGTGCATAAGCATGCACTACTGTAATCAGATAGTTTTCTGTTTTCAGGACATGCACATTGTTCTTATGTATTAAAAGACTGATTGCAAAGTTAATACCTTTAACATAGTCAAAATCTCTAACCACATTCTTGCTCTGAATTTTACTGATCATATGATTTTGGAAAACCAGTTTTCCAAACCTGAAGTCTCACTCCAGTATCACAGGTTATCAATTATCCCCACAGGTTATCAATTATCACTGTTGCGCTTAATCAGTTGCTCTTCCTTAATTATTCCACTTATCTTCCCTTTTATATTTCCAATTGCTCCTTTTCTTTAGCTCTTTTCAGTCCCACCAAGTGTCAAAATTGACTTTCACTATTCAGATGCATTCCTAGCATTTAACAATATTTAATGACCTGCTAAGTAAATTGTGGTTTGAACCCAAAAGAAAATGAGCAAGTGCCAAAAATCATTAAAAAACACACCCTCAAACTAAAACAATATAAAAAATCCCCCATGTAAACCAACTAAACCCCAAACTAAATCCCCAACTAAACCATCAAAACCAGAAGAAATGAGCTGAAACACTGTTGTAATCCATAGTTTTATTTCCCTAGGCCAGGAGTCAAGGCCTGACAACAAGTGCAACAATTAAACCCAAACCACTCTTTTGTTGCCTGGAATAAAACATAAACCTTTACAAACTGTGTTAAAATGATAATGTAGAAGTAAGTCTTTAATTGAAAGCTTTCAGGTGCACAATAAGGCAATATGCAATGATACAGTATTTCTAGACTTTTGGAAGGTTAGGTAATAATATATCTAGCAAATATTGTCCAATTAGAAGAGCAGGTAATTTCCCCCAGGGTTCTGTCCCATTAGAGGCCCCTCCCACCCCAATCTTTTAGCCCCACACTTTATTGTGTATATGATGTGCAGTGAAAAACAAATTGTCATTTCTAGACTAAAGGCAAGACTAAACAGGATTTACGAATGAATTAGTAAGGGTTTGTTAAATTATGGGAGAGAGCAGAAAAAGTACTAGAACTTCTAACTATATATTAGCAGTCTACAAAGTTACAAACATATGAAAAATGTACAAAAAGCTAAAAATCTTTAGGCATCGCACTCACAATTACACTAAGTGATATTTTGGAAAGGCTACTACTTTTTCCCTAGGATTTCTCCTCCAAAATATGGGCAGCAAAATGGAAGCAGAATAAAGTTTATATAGAGAGACTGTTCCTAGGATAATTCAGGCATTGGGCCTCACAAAGTTCCTAATCCAATCTATTGCCCAAAGAATGGTCAGCTCTGAGGGCAGACCAAGCTGCTCAGGGCTGTATCCTGTTGGGTGTTGACTGCTCACCTCTCTGTGGAATCTGTTTCGTTATTTGACAGGAAAAGAGTTTCTCTTCACATCCAGTAAGAGCCTCCCTGAATTCTTTAATATCCATTGTCTCTTGTCCTCCCACCATGCACTGTGGAGGCTCTGTTACCGCATCCACATTCATGGAGAACCACTGCTAAATCCTTTCAAAACAATTTGCTCTCCAGGAAAAACCAACCTCACTCTGTCTCAGCTTATCCTTATGGGGCCAGCTGCCCCAACTGCTTGATGGTTTTGGTGGTTTTACTGAACTCAGTCTGTCAATATCTTTCTTGTAATGAGGGGGCCTGAAATCTGGAAAATTATTATTATTATTATTACTACTACTACTACTACTACATGAAATAATACCCATTAAAAGAGGATAATTAAGGCAGTCTAGGATGCCATTGGACTTTTCTGCTGTCAGGACACCCAGCTGATTAATATTCAGCTTTCTGTTTGCCACAAGCCCCAGGGACTTTTCAGTAGAGCTTGTCCCCAGCCAGTCTGCTTGTCTGCCACTGGAAGCTGTTATTCCTTCCCAGGCAGGGGATCTGCCATTTCTTCCTTCTCATACTCCACCACACAAGTTCTCAAGCAGTTTGCCATCTGCCCTACAAAGGTGCTCCAAAAACCCAACCTGCTCTTTCTTTCTGAAAAAATCTTTATATTAGATGGCATTAAACTCTGGAGGATCTCAGGTTCTGTCACAATTGTGCCCTCCCTTCTGCTAATTCACAGCAAGATTTTTCTATTCCTGTTCGATATTCTGGCCTTCTTTCACCTGAGGGAGAAAACTGGAGGAATGCTCTTCAATTAAATAATTAGCTGGTCTAGCTTTTGTCACTCTTAACTGCATGCCCTGCCAAATCATATTGTAGGCATTTCATTTCATTTCATCTTTTACAGAGCTCTGAAGTCTTCGTTAAGTCTTTTTCATTTATCATTTTTCTCTGTTTCAAAAAAATTGCCTCAGTATTCTTAATATTTTTAAGTAGTTTATAGTTGTCTATTTATTAAATTATGAGTTCTCATTTCTTACAGATAATGACATTGTAGCATCTAAAGTGCCAGTAGTGTTTATAGTGTGCAGTATTTTTTAACCTAAAACTTGTCTGCAGGATAATAAAGTCAATTTCCACTATAATCATGCTTTCTTATTAGGTTGTTAGTAATAAAAAGTACTTAAAGATATTTAAATTTTCCAAATTATTGCCATCTCCTGTAGGTAATTACTGTAGACAGAAGAGATTAGAGTGTTGCAAATCATCTTCTGTCTTATAATCACTTTTTATGATATAGATGTGTATAAATATCAATCCATTGATTGCACTGAGATAAGATGCATTGCAGTGCTTTTACACCATATTTTTTCAAAACTTCAAGTTTTTACGTTTTTCTTCAGTATTTCAAAATACTAAGCTAAAGTGCAAAGCATTTTTTGGTTTGTCTTTTCTTGCCTGGAATAATTTATCAAGAATGGTGTAAAAATATTAAGCTTTTTGTTCTCATTAACTTTTAAGATTCGTCAATTTTTTGATCCTGCTCACAAACCAGATCAGCATCTGAAAACATCAAAGCTTTTATATGTCCTATGTTTTTGGAATTGCAATTTCTGTGACTTTAAGGTTTGTAAATTTTGTCTTTGGGAAATTCACTCATATTTGATAGGCACTCTTCTTTATATTGAGACTCCTACAAATCCCTCCCAAATCATTAGCATTTCACTCTGTCTTCTTTTTCTTCACCAAACCACAAAATATTTCTTTTTGAAATATTTTTCTAGTCTCTCATTTTTGGTCTCTTTTTTATTTTCACATTCTTCAAGACGTGACTGATTCTGTAAACATGTAGCTTTCAATTCATTTCACAGACAGGAAGCTGCAGAATTGTATCCTCAAATAATACTACTCTTCATTTTCATGGTCTCTGGTGTCTCTTTTCACTATACGCCTGAACATGTCACTTAAGATAGCAGCAACATCTGAAATCTCCACTGTAGTCTTCTAAACCTTTACTTTCAGCTTACTATTCCTTTCTGTCTTTTAGCTTTCACAAAGGTTCTGAGTTTTACCTGTAGCTCATCTGTTTCCCTTACCTTTCTGTCACAGGGAGTTTTTTAACACTCTTCTAAGTCAGTGGTTTGAGCATAAACTTCCCCTTAGGTTGATCTTGTTCCTGATATTACTCTAATGTCAGAAACCAGTAAATGCATGATTAAACTGCTTGATAGCAACAGATATCCTACATCACTTAGAATTTCTGATAAGCTCTAAGCTTATGAAACACATTTCTCTTTACAACCATAACTTTGTATATGCTTAATTATTCTCCTTATTCTTCCTTTCATTATAATATAACAATACTCATTAATTATGGGGCTTTATATGGAAGCACTTTTAATGCTTCCACCTTTCAGTCACCAGCAGTCATTTGAATATTTCAGAGGCATAATACCTGTTATTTGTTAACATTTTTCATAAAATACTTTGTATTTCAACTTCTTTTCACAAAATATTCTGTTTCATTTTTGTTCTTCAAGAATTAGCATTTAAAGTCATAATTTTACCATTTCTTTCTTTTCCTTTGATAAAGAATTTCTTCACTAATAGTGTCAAAACCAATAAGTGCTGGTAATAGGATATCATTTATCATGAAGCTTAGTCCTATTTCATGCCTGACAGTCCTTTCTCTCCTATAAAACAATGTGCACCCACTAAGTCAAAAGATTCACATTCCAGCTATCTTGTGAGGATGTGATGTGTATGCAATGCTTCAAAAAGCAAATGGAAGGGTCACAGTTCTATTTATGTTCTAATTTTTCCACGTACAAGCTCCCTGTCCTTTTTCTATGTCTTCTAATCCTACCCACCAGTTTACTTTTGAGTTCAAAGCTGAGCTTTTGAGAGGGCTTGCAGGACTTGAGATATTTAAGGAAAGGAATAACCTTCTTGCTCTGAAGTGATTGTGATTGTGATTAACACCAAGCTAGATACTTGATATCTGACCATTGTTCTGCCAGAGATATTTGGCTTACTATGTGGGAATGATTATTGCTGGAAGTAAGGAATCTGTATCTCTTGAAATAATGTTTAAGAAAATGCTCAGCACAGAGAGCTAATTCATAGTCAAGGGCCACAAGACAGGCTATTGATGCACGTTGGCAAACCTGAGACATTCTGACAACAGTGAGATGCATCTCAAGCCACTTGGCCACTTGCAGAGCTGCAGCCACTTTAGGCTGAGTGTGCGGGTTTCTTGAAGACTATAAACTATAAGATAGACTTAAATGCCAGGAAAAGACAAGTTTTGGTAATGGTACTGAAATACCTGAAAATTATAAAGGAGGTCATCTCTGATGGTATTTCCTGATTTTGAAGATGCAAAACATCTCTAGGCTGAAGATATATTTGCCTTGAAAAGTTAGAACATTAAATGATAGCTAAATTTATTCCTGATAATAAGGAAATCATAAACTCAAAAATATGCATAATTTAGTTTAGCAGGGAACAAATGTCTGAATGCACAGCCAGAGTAATAGGATGAAAATAAGTATATTGAGTATACTAAAAAAACCAAACCAAATAAAAAAGCAAACTCAGGCTTTTGCTTGTTGGCTATGAAATAATATTTTGACAGAAGACCTAACAGCTGAACCCCTACAAATTTATTGGGCCTTCTGGGATTCATCCAAGAATCCTCAAAAATCTACTGTTGTCATCCCAAAGCCTCTTTCAATCATCTTTGAGAGATCTTGGGAACCTGAAGAGGTCCCAGCTGACTGGAAGCTGGTGAACATTGTTTCAATTTTAAGGAAGAGCAAGAAGGAGGGCCTCAGAAACTACAGGTGGAGTGAGTCTCTCTTCAGTTCCCAGTAAAATTATGCTTAAGATTATTCTGGGAAATATTAAAAACACTTGGACAACAATGCAGTCATTGGTCACAGCCAGCATCACTTCATGACGGGGAAGTCCTGCTTGTCAAACCTGGGTATCCCACCTAGCTGGTCTAGGAAAGTCAATAGATGTAATCCTTTTGGACTTCAGCAAAGATTTTGATAGTGTCTCTCACAGTATTCTTCTGGACAATATGTCCAATGCACACCTGGATAACCAGGTTATGTGATGGGTGAGCAAATGATTCACAGGTCGGGCACAAAGACTTGTAGTGAATGGGATGACATCAGGCTAGCATCTGGTCACTAGTGGGGTTCCAGAGGTGTCCATCCTCAGCTCTGTCCACTTCATCGTCTTCATTAACAGCCTGAAACTGGGATTCAAAGGAATATGAACTAAGTTTGCTAACAGCACTGAATTGGGAGGAGCTGTCAACACCCTCAAGGGTGGAGAGGCCCTGCCAAGAGAGACTTCAGTGAATTAGAGAGATGGGCAGTCATGCACCATATGTAATTTAATGAGAGCAAGTGCCTGACAGTGCCCCTGGAATGGGGCAATCTGACTGTATGTATTAACTGGGGAAGGAGAGGCTGGAGAGCAGCACTGTTGAAAGAGACTTGGTGGTCCTATGGCAAGTTGAACATGAGTCAGCAGTGCCCTGGCAGCCAGGAGGGCCAGCCCTGTCCTGGGGGGCATCAGGAACAGCATCACCAGGTGGGCAAGGGAGGGGATTGTCCCCTCTGCTCTGCACTGGGGCAGCCTCACCTCGAGTGCTGGGGGCAGTTTTGGGGGCCATAATATAACCAACTATTAGACAGTGTCCAAAGGAGCTCCATGAGGATGGTGAAGGGTCTGGAGAAGAAGCCACATGAGGAGCAGCTGAAGACACTTGGTTTGTTCAGCCTGGAGGATACTGAGGGGAGACCTCACTGTGGTCTTCAACATCCTTACAAAGCAGGTACAGACAGATCTCTTCACTTGTGTGACCAATGACAGGACTCAAGGAAAAGCCATGAAGTTGTGTCATGGCAGGTTTACACCAGATATTAGAAAAACATTTCTCATCTAGAAAATGGTTGGGCACTGGAACAGGCTCCACAGGGAAGTGGTTACAGCAGCAAACCTGACAGAGTTCTGGATACTTTTGGACAATACTCTCAGGTACATGGTGTGACTCTTAGGGTGTCCTGTGCTGGGCAAGGAGTAGCCCTCAATGACCTTCACGGGTTCCTTCCAACTCAGAATATTTTTCTATGCTTCTATCAAGGCCTTATCTCGCACCTCTTACAAATTTATATTTTGAATTAGTAAATTCTAAATCATGATTTTACACAGAAGTATTAAAGGATGTGCAGGAACACTTAACAGAATCTGGGAAAGGGAGCACATGAAGAAAACACTGTCACTCATACAGCAGAAATAAATGTGAAGATATAATTCTGTAATGAGTGAAAGAATTATTTATTTTATGCAATGTTAAGAAGAAATACCAGCATTACTCCTTAGTAGGAGTTCCATGTAGTTATGGCTTGCAAAATAAATGCAGCCAATTCAGTAACTGGAGACAGAAAAAGCATATATCAGGAATTAAAAAATCAGATTCAGAAATTCTAGGTATTTTTAATAATAGTAAAAGTATCATTTTATAATCACCGTGGAAAGTAGGTGATTTCAAATTAATGAATTATTTTTAATTTAGTAAATATAAGGGAACGTTTTTCTTTAGGCAGGGTGAGTTTAAGGAAGTCTTTGAATTTGGTATTCATGGGGAATTCAGAAGAGGTATCTAACAGAACAAAGAAGAAATCAGCTAAAAGCCTGAATATTTTTAGTAAAATATTCGTTAGTAGCCAATATGGAGTGCCATTTGATGATATAATCACAGATAATTAAAAGCTTCAGGGAATGATCCAAAAACTGTTATATTAGATTATTACATTTTCTGGTTTTAGTGATCTTTAGCATTTCAGGGATACATTACATTGGAATTTATCATGGTGCATCCAACTGGAAATAATTTGCAAGAAAAAATAATTTTCACTTATATTTTTTGTCTGACTTAGTGTGTGTGAATTTGACTCATTAAGAGAAAAAAATGACATTATATTCTAGTCTTTAAAAATGGTTTCTCTTATGTTATTAACAAGTATGTTAGCGCACCGCATAATGAATGAAAATCTAACAAAAGAATATATTTAGGTTAATAATAACATTGTTCCACTCAGTACATTATTAAGATGTGACTTCATTAGCAAAATTGACAATTTATTTGAAAACATTCCCACTGTAAACTGCAAAGCAGGAAAAAATCTTCATACGAAAATCAGAAATGGATATTGATTGTTCTTCTTTACAATCATGTTGTAAATCTCCACAGACAACTAGTTAGTTACGGACAATCAGTTGACAAACACATACTATTTAGTACATGTTTTTTCATATATTTATTATTTTATATAAGTAAGCTGTTATATTCACAGAAAAATATTATTAAATACTTAACATGTAAATATATCTATTTATAAATAAATACACAATCATAATATTTATGCAAATAATAATATGAATATATTGTGTATATTCATGCAAATACACATTTTTCTTATTTTGTTTATAGGAATACTTGAATATTTATTTATGTAAATATGTAAATATATTTCATATTATTAGCCTCAGAATACTCTTGTAACTATTGCTTTTTAAAAATGGGTCTGGATGCAAATGGAAGCTATACAAATTCACATCAAAAAATTTTAAGAAAATGGACAGTTGAAGGCTACTATTTACTAACTCAGAACATAAATAGGATGTTCTCCCAAGGAAAAATCTTGAGCAGAAAAAGGTATTTCAATGATAATAAAATACTGACTAGCTTATCCTATTGGGATAAATTGTTATCTCTTCTATCTATACATGTGAATTGGAAATTCTGTCCTCAGATCTGTTATTCCATATCTGGTTCCAAATAATCTGCTTTCTTGGATGAATGGTGACTGTGACTTTTGTTATTGTTTTGCTTTCCTTACAATTGTTCATATTTTGACTCCAGTAGAAATAAGTTTAAAAAATCAGCTTGACCTACTTTTGGTCTCTACAACTTTTAACTATCTCAAACCTCTCCTAGGAACGCCAAAAGAATTACCCACTTTTCTTGAACATTCCTTGGAATTGTTGCCTTATTCTATCTGAAAGATTAAATGCCTCCAGTTATTTAGGCGTTGCTGCCCGTAGCATGGAGGGCAGATTCAATAAACAATTACCTTGCACTGTAGCAGCCCTGACAAAGAGCCCTTCCAGTCATCAAAAGAAAGTTAACACAAAGAGGCACCTGCCACTATAAACAGAGAGACAGGGAAAGATGTGTCCTTTTCTTCCCCATTCATCCAGAGCTCTGAGTAAATAATTTACACAACTGAAATGTTCTGTACCCATTTTCTTCCATTTTACTCCCCATCAACTGCCAGCAATCAAACAGAACTCAGGACACTTCCTAGGGCCTGGAGACACATGCTGAAGGCATGTACACACTCCTCCCACTATTTTTACTGACAATCTGCCTTAACAGCTGTGTACCATTTCACAGGGAAATTCTTATACTAGCGACAGACCGAAGAAATCACAGACTCATAGACTTTCAAGATGTTTTCACTTTTTATTGATGACCTAATATCCTGATATCTGCTGCCTTCCCCTCTTCCTTCTGCTCTGTGGCAGACTGGACAGGGCTTGGGAGAGTTCTGAGAGATTGAAAAGCTTGCATATCAGGACTGTGTGTCTCCCCTCTTTCTAAATTCTATTTTCTATCACTACTCATTGCATGACTGCATGGGAAAATTGTTGGGGCTCGGATTTCCTCTTAGGGTCCAGTTTTTCTGTTAGCTTTCAGCCACCAAAAAGTCTCTGTTGCAGCATATCTTGGCCTCTGAGTGATTCCAAAGTCCAAAGCTTATGAGTCACTTGCAAGGCATCCAGTAATCAGAGTAGAAATTTGTGCATGACCTGTTGGTTTTTATATGGGGAAGTGGAAAAAAATTCTGTATTTCATATATTGAAGAGTAGATGATGGACTATAAAAAAATTCATGTAATTTATGTGAATGAAAGAATATCTTTGTTTAAAATATTTGAGTCAATTAAATATTGCTGACAAAAAGGACTATAACTGACCACTAAAAAAAATATCCAATTTGACAAAACAGTGTTGCCTTAAGGGCTGATACAGAGGCCAGACAGAGTTATAAGGATAAGGTGAATATTTATTAGAGGCCCTCAAGGCCGCACCCCGGCAGCACCAGAGCCCCAGCCGTGGCTCTGAAGGTGTTCCATCCTTCCTGTTTGCCTCCTCTCTTCCACATTGTTTATCCTTGGGGCCTGGAACTCGAAGAGCGTGTCCTTGAAGAAGCGAGTCCCCTGCTAAAACCAAAACTGCCCTACCCCCCATCGCCCTGTGATCAAGTCCTGGCACCACTTAATACAAAAGCAAAAACTACCCACCAGTATAAGACAGAAAAACCCAGAACCTAAGGCATCAACAGCACTGACAAGGAAAGGAGGAAAATATTCAGAAGACAATGAAAAAGAATCCGGATATGGGACTTGTTGTCACATATACTTTTTCAAGCAGGGCAAATTAAAAAGATTGTGTTAGAACATAACAAGACAAATAGTTATTCACAATTCAATATCATACAGAAACCATGTACTGGTAACACATTTCGTATACAATGAAGGGAGTTATCTTACTAAATGTAAAAGGGAGAGATGTCACAGGCTTGAGACAGTAATGAGGTAAGCTTGAAGTCTGAACTGCTTGCATGCCAATGACCTAATCTGAATGAATTTAATGTTTGCATTTCAAATCTGTTCTGAAAGCACTGCCATTCCTATTGTCCTATACTTGCTTTCTTGAATTTTCTTAGAAATAAGAAAAAAATTACTAATTAAAAGGATAAAGGGCATCTTGTTCTCTGCCATCACGTCAGCTTATAAATGCTTGTTTCTAAGTGAAAACTTCTACTAAAGTACATAAAAGACATCTGAAATTATCTTGTTAGCAATTTTAATGCAGTTTAAAATATTTAAATGTATATTTGATTTCAAATATTGTCATGTCAAAAGGATAGTGGGGTGATAGACCTCACATTCGGATGGACCAGACGTCAGTAATTTTAATTTGTTTTCCATGTTAAGAGAACATCTTTGCATTTTACTTAGCTTTTTGTATTCTATTGTTAAAGAAACAAGCTGGAGTCATGTGTGTCTTCATCTACATTTGATTCCTAAACTGAGTTTATTATTCCTGCAAATGATACTTCAGAAGAGGCGAGGAGTATTTAATGAATTGTCTTTCTGTGCATTTGTCTCTTAAACCTAATAAAAAACACAGGCAAAGCATTTTCTATATTCCATCAGATGTCAGATATTCTGACAGAGAACCTTTCCAGTAAGAGGTGCTCAATATTTTGACCATAGACTACCAAAACTTTTAAAAGCGTGCTTCATTTTAAACACATTAACAGACTGAATCTCTTTATGAATATGAAGGATTTTTGACAATTGAGGGTAAGTTACTATAGCATTGCAAAATCTGGGTCCAACACAAGCTTTAAATACGATGTCACACTAATTCTAGTGAAACACTAGTTTCTGCTATTATTGCTGACTTAGTATATGTTGTGCTGCTATCCTCTTAATTTGTCAGACACAAAAGGTTTTACTTAAGTGCGAAGTTTCATGCAATCCAACTTGAGTGTTTCCCTCCTCCTCTGTTAAGTATCAGCCATTGGACCAAACCCAGCTCTTCACTCTTTTTTTGTTTCCCCATTGTTAAGAAAAGCTACCAACAGGATCAATTCACAATTTCTTGAAGAACTATTCTTATGATTGGAGTAGTCCACAGACTAGGACTTTTGGTGAAAATTTCTCCCAAACTTTCTCCCATATATAAAAGAATAAGCTTCAGCCGTTGTACAGCCTCTAAATACCAGAGAAAACGAGGGCTATCCCTTAAGTCTCTTGTTTGTGTGGTGCCATAGCAGCAGGGTGTGGAAAGGTTTTCTTTTTGCAGTAGATAACAACAGAACTGCAAAATCCAAGTAGTGAGACCAAGAAGACATTCAACTGACATTCTAGTACCTCCAGATTTTCTTCTCAAGCTTGGTACGGAAATCTTGTAAATTAGCTGGAGAAAAATTTGGAAAAAAGGAAATAACCTTGCTGGAATTATTGTAGGAAATGAAAAGCATTTTCAGAGACCAACAAAAAAAGTTATAAGGAGGAAAGGAAATTAGGAAGTCAGTAATTTAGAAACTGTGAGATAACTTGCATTTAACCATTGAGAAGGGAAAAAAAAATACCATAAAACTGTGCATTGATTGCAGTTCTTAAAGGATATTGTCCAAAAACAAAAAAGTGGGCAAGATGATGATGATTTGGCTGTTCTACCATCTTAAGATGATAGTTAAAATAGAAAGAGAAATTAAATATGTGAACCAAAAAAGTCAGAAAATAGGAAATGTTAAAAACCCCACCATCTTCACTTGTTACTAGCCAGCTATGAGTAGGAGTTCTCCTATGTAGTATTACATAGGAGAACTTGAAAGTGTTAGGCAGAGTCATCTCAACTCTAAAGATCCATGTCAAACCAGAAATCCAAACTCTAATCAATGGTTAAATGGGCTACTTCACCATTTTGTTCCAGAAACTAAGATTATTTCCCTGCCTTCCTGCTTGCACAGGTGTGATGAAGGATTTCTGCATAAGTTATGTTCTAGCATTTTTTGGCCTATAGTAAGTGTCAATTAATTGTGATTTTCATTTCCAAAGATAATTGTCATTGACTTGCACAAAACATCAACACAATGAAGGTGTTCATATTCTTGTGCCATCCACTTACAAATAGGCAACGAGAAAAAAATATTCATATCAATTCTACTTAATTATAAGATCAGGGCCAAACACCTTCTGTAGTAGCATATAGGTGGAACAAAACAAACTTTCAGAATCTTTATCTTTTTAACTTGTTGAAGTACTGTGTAAACGAAATGTGTAGGAAACATCTCATAGAAAGAAAACTTTACAGCTGACTTGTGGAACACTTAAAGGAACTTGCCTATTTTGGTTTTCATTAGTATGTACAATTAGTTGTGTAAACACATTTCCACTTTTCTGTTCACTTCTCTGCTTTTGTGCAGTTTGGAATTCTATCGGTAGATACAGAAAAAGACAGATGTGGGAGTTATTTCAGGACATATAGAGTAGGGTGTAAGTCAAAATCCTCTCCAGGGAGGTGGAGAAATTTACTTGGAGATTCTCCAAGTTGCATAGTGCTGAAAGATATCAGACAACTGGAAAAAATCGATCTTAATGGGACATCATAAAGCAAAATAAAGAACCAAAAAGGTACCTGCAAAAATATTGTCATGTTGGCTGACTAAAAAAGTTTAAGGCAAATTTTTGAGGAGTGACCTGATTTTGAATTTTGTAGAAGTCAGACTGAAGCTCCTGTTCCTTTGTTATCATTTGGAAACTTTGTGTGCATAACCCTTAAGGACCTGAGAGGCCATTTCTGTTCTCAGCACCCTGGAAAATGTAGACTCCTGTTAGGTCTTATCATACAGCCATGAGCACTGAATGAATCAAAGCACAAGAAGTATGAAAAGTTGTTCTACAATAATGTTTTGTAGATTTTGTGATTTCACTGCTCAGGTTTACAAGTACTTTTCTTTTGATGTCCCACTAGAAAAAATTAGAGAAGAAAACCAAAGCAAGTATAAAACCAAAAGAAAAAAAACCCAAAACCTATCCAACAACAACAAAAATTAAAATAAAAACACAGCACGAGTTAGGAGGATTACATCACATTAATCCTCTCATGAGAATTTGTCAGAGAAAAAAATGTGATAAGCTGGCATATTTTAATTATCTCTGTTACTTTATGATTTCTTTCTTCTACAACTTTAGGTCTTAGTAAGTTATTTTAACAGATAAGAAAGAAAAAAATGTGATAAAGATCATTAGATTTTAATTTTTGTTAAAGAACAAAAAGCTAGTTCAGATTTATTTTAGTACCTGAAAATGAAAAAATATGTGGATAATCCATGTTGTTCACAGAAATCTATACTGTAATGCAGAAAATGACATCTATACAATGGAGCAACATGGCCACCAGGCATGTTTCAATGCAGTAACTATAATCACTGGGTCAGTGTCTAACAGCATGCATGTAAAAGAGATACTGTTATATCAGGCCACTTTGGCTCACCACTTAGGCTCATTACTCTTCACATTGCTGAACATTACAGTTGAATCAGTGCCTTTTTTCCTCTACATAAACTCAGTTGTGCGACTCCTCCTTAAGAAACTCTAGAGCTACCTTTCAACACAGATTTCTCTTGGTGTCTCTGGTGGGCTTTCACCAGGGAGCCATGGAAAATCCTTCCTTGTGAATTACCTTAAAGGAAACTTAAACCAATGGAGTAACTTCACATTTAGCAACAAAAATGCATAAACCAAGAAAAAATTTGACATTTTTTATGATATCGGGCTTTTTGCCCTGCATCACATCATTTGCCCTGGAAATGTAAAAGTACAGAATAGTTAGAAAGTTACAGAATTGCCAGCATAGGAGCTCTTTTTAAGCATTACCTGAGATCTAAGGTGTAGACTAAATCTAGGAACATCTGTGCTGACAAAATGCTGTAACTCTTGGTCCAAATTTTTTGACAGCATGCAGTCAGATACCTTTCCAGTTAAGAAACTACCATTTTTTTTGATAGTTTCAAACACTTTCTTTTCTTTACCACAATGGCCTGAAATGACCCATGTCTTCTGGAGATAGAACAAAGGTCACAAAATCTAGTCTCCTCCATACATAACCCAATTCTATTTCCCCTTATTGAAATTAATGTACTTAAAACCTTTATATATATACTGTTTAAAAAGTTATTAGTATTATAACAAATAGACGTTAACATTTAGAGTTAACACCATAAAATTCTTCTATATTACATTTATTATACTATGACTTTTCTATATTCTTTTATTATTACTAAAAAAAATCATTATGAAATATAATGCCTGCTTCCAAAACTATTTCTATTGCCAATATAAATACAAGAATTTTCTTATAAAAGCAGTGTTCTTCATTTATTTTTAGAGATAAAAGAGGTAACATTTTAATATTGCTGTATTCTATAAACAAGTAAACATGATAAGATTTGCATAAAGTAAGGTAATTGAGCACATTCTTCAAATACTCATTGAATCGGGGGAGAACAGATGTTACTTACTCCCAGAGGTGTGCAGCAAAAGGGGGAAGAATACATTATATATTCAAATATGACCCCCTTATTAATACAATTTATTATGTCAGTCTGCAAGTGCTCCTTTTCATTTTTATGAGACAAAAATCTTGCAGGTACAGTAAAAACTATTAGGAATTAGAATTTCATTCTGATTTAAATATTTACATGACTTTGGATAGGGTATTTTTGTGACGGTTTTAGGTGTTGGTTGTTTTGCTTGGTTTTTTTTTCAGTTACTCAAACTATTTGTTACGCCAATAAAAGCAACTACAATAAATTACCTTTTTTATTAATTGGTTGAGAGGATTCCATGTGAATTTAGCCCCACAGGTAAACTGATGAATGAGATTTAACTGCCTTTTTCTTTATACGTCTAGCCAGTGAGCCTTTTTTTTTTCAGGCTTTCACATGTACATAACAGTATAATTTTAGAGGCTATGGCTATCTTCAGAATCTGTGCTTTTTATTCCAGGCACGTACGGCACTCGATCAATTGCCTAGTTCCAAAAAAATAACAAAACTGCAGTGGAAAAGGTTTCAATCTTGCCTCGTCACAGAAAAGACAGGTAATAGAGGACAATGTTGTCATTCTGATAAAATCCCATCATAAATAGAAGTCCACAGTACATAAATCATCTAAGTATGGAAAACAGAGATCAATAATTCCATTAATTCACATAAACATTAAATATTTTGTATGCATGGTTTCTGTAATTAGATTAATATACATGATTACCAAATCCTGAATCTCAGCACTGCAAGAATGGGTTGCTCTGGTATAAATTAGCCACAGTTTCATGATAGACTTCCAACATTACTTAAAATTAATTTGATTATCCAAACAGTAATGCAAGTAGATGCTAACAAGTTCAACATAAGACTAAGTAGTGTGACATCAGTGATCCAGGTAATGGATATGTATTTTAAATGTGTTCAGTGGTTTACAGCCCATAGTAAGCAAGTTCAACTGCATATTCCTGGCATCTAGGTATTTAAATTTTTAACTTCCTCTGTTTAAAGAAACTTCCCACTTTCACAAATGTGTTCCAGCAGATTCTTATTAAACTGCTCAAAACATCAAGGGTAGTTCTCAAAGAACAGCTTAAAACAAGGTAATAATTTTACCTGTGGTTTGAAATCAGACCACAGAAATCAGGGTCAGAAATCAGACAACTACAAAGTAATGTGTTATAATGAAACGTCTATCCCTTGGGAAAGTGCAACACATCCTTGTTTTCAATATTCTACTCATAATTCAAAAGCTTCAATTTTTCAGACACAAGGTATCATTGTCATCTTCTTGCTCCAGAAAAGAAAATTTGCAGCAGTTAAATCTTACAATGTTGGACCTTCATTCCATTAACACACCTGAAGAATTCTTCTGCCTAGTCAAAACCTGAAATGTTTGAGCTTTATGTCTTAATATATGTCTGGAAATTCCACTTAATGCTCTCCATAAAAATAATACAAATAACCCTAGCAGAAGAACTCTACTTCTCCATGAGCTTAAGTGCAGCTGGCAACTAGCAAAAACCATTTAAAAATTGGGAAAAAAATGAAATTTATATATATCTTTATCAGTATATCAACACACAACCATGGCAGGTCTATGGATATTCAGCTGACGGATCACTAAGCCTCTCTTCCAGTTTAGTTCTAATTACACTCTCTTCAGGCCATCTATTTAAAGGGATTGCATTATAACAATAACATTAAAAATAGATCACTTTTACCGCATGTCTCTTACAATATATGCAGCATATGCTATTCAGAAGGTAGAGCAGTACAAGACAATATGAAGCTATGACTTAGGTACTGAAGATACTGAAACATTCCATACAGTTCAGACTAAAAAGCATCTCTAGGCTTTATTAAAACAGACAAAAAAACCCAAATAAAACAAACATAAACCCATAAACAAACAAACCAACCAACCTAGCAGAAAAATAATTTTTAAAAGTCCAGATTCTTCTCACATTTAAAGTTAGCAAAACTCCTTTCTTTACTGCACCCTTCCAGATTAGAAATGCTAACCCTGAAGCGAGGAATAAACTCCAAAATGAGAAACTAAAACTTAACCTGTTTCAGAGGAGAATTAAAAAAGTCTAATACATTTGATTGTAGAAGGAAAGAAAGGTGGAGAGAATCATAATGCTAAAAGTTTACATGGGAGTTATTCCACATAGTCTGAGTTATTTTTCTGCATAAACAATATTTATGTTATTAAATTCTCTGTGTGAAAAACAGATGTAACTTCCCCATGGACTATTGAACTCCAGATTGAATATTCATGAAATATAAGGGGTTTTTTAATGAAGAATATGTCTACTTTTTACCACAGAATGACACAGATATACTCTGAGAAATATAGTCAGAGTATATCTGACTATATACATCCTGTGGAGAAATGTACATTTCTCCACAGGATGTAATATACCTATTTCTCCTACACCTTTTCTCAAAATATTCTTCTGTAAATGTAGTCCTGCAGTGCCATATTTCTACACGGCTGCTGTGAAGATCTTGGCTGGGCACAGAGCAAATTGGAAGATAAAAAATAATAAACAAAGCAAAAGCCTTTGAAAAACAGGTACCTAAAGACTCCGCTTTGTTTTTGCGTCTGGCTCAGGCTCTTTTAGAGGGCAAAAAACTCTCAACCACCCGAATCTCAGGAAATGAATATCCCGAGAATCCTACAAGTTTGAGATTCCAGTATTTGATCAGCAATATCATTATTTTCTACTCCTGGAATTACCACATCTATGCCAAAATAAATGAGCCTTTATCAGCTTTGGACTGCAACCTGAAATGACAAAATCTGGAATATGAAGCACCATAAATATAGACATGTAACAGATCAAGTAGTGTGCAGTATTCAACATAAAGTTTTTAAAAGGGTCTTTTCTAACCGTTGTTCCTTTGTATTTATCTTGGTATCTCGTGGTCACTGTTAATTCAGAATTGAACCAAGTTGCTTTAGACTGCTGAAGTTTCGCTCTTTGGGGAAGCTAGTAGTATATGACAAATGATTACATGAAGGATAGCATCAGAGAAGGACATAGATATCTAAAACCTATGTAGTTACCTAAAACCTGCAGATGAAGAGGTATAATAGGCTCAAATACACTTTATTTGTTCATTAATGTGTGTTATTTCCCTAATCAGAGAATGTGATAAATGGGAAAAAAGAAAATGTGTCCCTTAGGCACATTTTTACCAGTCCTTGTACAAAATCCAAAGTCAAAATTCCATAACTGTGGTTTTATTTTGAGATGCCTTGTTCATGAAAGTGCTGTGGAGACACAGGATGTATTATGACAGATAGGCCTGCTTTTGCACATCGCTGCATGACATACTTTTTACTGGGATATAGTATTGCAGAGGGAAAGATGATTTGTTTGCCTTTTCCTGCCACTTGATCTGTGGGTCTTCCTGGGCCACAGAGGCAGAGTGCAGGCAGATATGACAGGGTGGGGATGACCTGGGAAACTATATCACTCCAGGGACTGAGGGGCTCCTGAGAAGCTCAAGGAGCATATATAGAGACCTACATGTCCTGCAAGTTTGAAAAACTGTTTGCAGACATCTGGAAAGGATCATGTAAAATTACCACAATTTAGGCAGCCATTGAAAAGATTCTGGTCCAAGGAAGACATCTGGGTTAAAGGACGTTCTTTTCAAAAGCGCAGTAGGCTGACATCAGCAGCATACAGAAGGCTGGCTTTCAACTCTATGTTTCCTCTCATTCATTCTGAGCATTATACAAAAAATATCTTGACTTGTAGTCTAATAGAACCTAATTTTAGAGGTGCACATCACTTCTGGGGTGTTTAGGGTGCTCACTGTACATGAAACTCTGCTTTCTCTCTCTCTCTCACATCCCTTCAGAAGTTACCATATTTATTGTAAAATTGGTCCACTGCTAAAGGAGTACCTGGGAAGCAGTAGGCCTAGATATAGGCCCTCCTCTGTCAAACCATGTTCCAATCTAAATCTAGGTTTTGTTTTTACAAAGTGAAGTCTGCAAATTATGTAATACACGGTATTTCATTTTTCATGCAATAGCTGTACCACTGGTAATTTCCAGGAAATGGAGACAATAATACAGTTCATTTCAAAAGCTCACCCCAGAGCTATACTAAAATACTGACATAGGTATGTCCATTATGCAGCACAGAAAAAACTATATTAGAGGCTGAACTTGGAGAGAAGTTCCCGAATTCCAGTACCTATTTATGAATTTTATTAATAAATTGCTTGGTATAAAGTATGTAAAAACTTCTATATTGCACGTCACACCATAATCAGACTATACTTCCATGCTTCTCCCTCTCTGATTTCGAGAGGTCACTGAGAATAAAAAATTATATATCTTGGATACTTGGTAAATTTTCATTGTAATCCATTATTCAAAGGTTTTACATGAGTTAACAGAGAATTTATACATTTTCTTCCAAGACAGCTTGCTTTTGAGTATGAGTTACTGGTTTTACAGCTGCCTCTCAACATTAGTGGAAATTTCAGTCTTCAAGAACGACTGACCTCAAGACTCACACTTACTTACATGTCAACAAATTTTGATGGGGAAGTCTCATTGAGAACTATACCATGATATCTTCTAACAGCTTAGAGAGGAAAATGATTCCTGCTTGCAGAAAGACCCATAAACATTCATTTTATGAGCTTCTGAGGATTTGGATACATCAACCAAGTTGCTGTGGGCCACTCCTTCCCTACTTCCTAAAATTGCTATATGAAAAAGTTCCTCAGCCTCTTTGTCAGAAATATTTCACGCTATAAGTGCATCAGGGTCATTTGTGTTTTTAGTGAAATAGCTGAAGAGTGTTTTCAATAATCAAGTCACAAACTGCATTATATTAATTGAGAAAGAGTTCAGTTGTAGATACAAAGGATAATATACTTCTTTAGAAAATATGAGCCTGAACAAACTTTCAAAGAATCAAACTCTAAGGCAAATTTAATAAATCTATATAATTTTGCAAAATATTTTTTGTTTATTAAGACTTCATTCTCCAAATATGGTTTATATGCTACTTATATCCAGAATCATAATAAAAGATTCCATCTCTATCCCGAGAGGTTCCAAACGCTGCTATTTAGGAATAAAACACCATACATTAAACAAACTATTATTTTTATGATCAGGAAAATGTATTTTGGAATGTAATTAATCATCAGTAAAAAGGATTTATTTTTAAATCCTGTGATTAGAGTCTCTTTAGAAATACCTTTTTCCTCCACAGTTTTCTACATTCTGTTAATTGTAGCTATCTGAATCTCTCTATGCAATTTTCCTGCTTATCAGAAAAGATACATAATGCATTGTGATTAGCCCACTGGATGGATATTTATAATTTACATTTTGTGAAAGAGATTCACACTGTTCCAAACAGTTCCTCTTTTATTATATTTGCAGAGTATGCTAATAACAAAAGAGACACTGTGTATTTATTCTTGTCACTGAGTAAAAGCATCACATTGTACATGAAGTGTGATAGAGAGGGTAGCCTTAAGCAGAGATATATAAACCAGTCAAAGCTGTATCAAAAATAGACAAGCTAAGGCCTTACAAAAATCTGCGAGATGGATAGGTTTATTTTCAGATTGCTGAAGATGACCCAGAGTGAAAAGATACTTTCTATTCAGCCTCATATGTAGGACTTCACCATTAAATGTACATAAGAAGCTTTCTTTCATTTTCTGAAAAAATAATATTCCATTCCTTCTTTCAATCAACAGAGATAAGCAATATGGTTTTTCCCCTATATGATTTACAAAATCTATTTGTTTAACTACGTAAGTATTAAATGCATTAATTTTATTTTCTTTTCACCCCAAATTTCCAGAACATTTTGTTCTTCCTATGCAACTTTCTGTTCAGACATAACAAAAGGAATGGCACAGCACAGAAGTTTCAGGAAAATCTCACCTGGGAAGAATATATACTATATACTTGCATTGGGCAGAAAAAAAAAAAGGTGTGCTGCTGGGCTGTTTTCTAAAAATTAATTCATTATTTGTTGGATCTATAATTTTCAATATAACAGGACAGAACTGCCGGGAGATGTTTCTTGAGCTGTATTGTGACATCAGCCTCAGTACAGGGTGAGACACAAAAGATAGCAACAGCTTATGTCTTGCCAACAGCAGCCAAAATTCTCTGTGTTACAAAGCCTTTTAAAATTTTCTAATAACAAATTCTTAAGAGCTTACAGGCACCTGCATAAACCAATCATTAAAACTACATGTATACCATATATCTAACAATAGGTGCTTCTTATCACTCAGGAACTTTTTATACTCTTCTATAAACAAAGCACAAACCCTCATTATTAAACTTTCTATTATCTTGCTCAACAAATTTTTCTACTTGTGCCTAACTCTACACAGCCTTATTAACTCTACATAATCTTATTGTTCTATGTCCTCATTTTTGTATCTTTGTAACTTTAAGCTTACATCTGCACTGCTCTGTGAGTTTTCTTTTTTCTATTTCCCACAATTATTATATATTCATTGTATGTTACATCATATATCAATCATATTAAAATACATGTTACTAATATTTTACAGCGAGGCTGGTAGCCACTTGTGAAATGCACCGATTTCTGCCTTCTCCTTCAGATATTTCATTTTTACTGTAAGTTTATAAAATGTTGTGAAGAAATAATGAATACTGGGGGGGGTGGGGTGTTGAATTAGTTATCATATACTCCAGAAGTGAGATATGTTTACTTTCACTGTGTGCATGCCACACACAGTAGACCAGAGTACAGTGAGCATGATGCATGTGAAAATGTTTCATACCAGATAACAATCCAAGGATTGTCTATAAAACCAACAAATTGAAAAATACTTCCAAGTTAGTAAGCATTGAAAATCACAAATTAATAATTAAAGATAAGAAATAATAAGACAAGGAATTTAGTGGGTGAGATGCAATGGCATACTCTGAATCAGCTGAAAGAGACCTATTAGAATCAGTAAGGTGATTTCTGCTCAGAGAGTGCCAACGCCCAAAAATACAGTGTTTAAACCTACCATCCAAATTCACTCTGTTTGGAACAAAGCAGACCTTCTTCAGGGATGGCTACATATATTTTCTGTACAAGACACTTCCTGGGAAAAGAGGGGCATTTGCATATGATTCTACATAAAATTAGGGCATGATTAGAGACTGCACACATTCAAAGGAGTTCATGAGTTCTCTAATCTAAATCATGCACTGGCTTTTGGAATCGCCCTGTCTAGTAAAAGTAGTAGTTTTTATTTCTGATTTGAGTTGATATGAAGCTTTGAACACAAGCCTTGAACACAACTATCAGCTTGAAAGATAACCTACAAAAACCGGAAAACAGAAAGAAAAATTAGTAAGATCCTTGAGAAAGTATTCCTGGCCTTTTGTAATATAAAAGTTTGAGCAGATAGAAGAAGTACCATTGGCAGATTCCAATTTATCATCTGAGCACTGGATTAATTTTCAGTAATTCTGACTTGTTCCAATATTTACAGGACTGTAATTTTTTTTTCTTTTTTTCCCACAATTGATTAGATTTTGATATACCTGAGGAACAGGGCAAAACCAAAATGCAAATGCTCCCTGATACTCACAGCCCAAGTATCAGAATTAGGTAAGCACTAAAAATGCTTTGTGGTCAGGAGTGAGCTGTTTAGGTTGGATTTGTTTTGTTTTGCATTTAAGTTGAATACAAGGGTTTTCATTATTATGTTAATAATTCAAAGTGGAAGTAAATGGAAAGTCATCCCATAGGTACATTCTGAAAACTCTTAAGAAACTGGGTGTCATGCAGTCACGAACATAGGGTCATCAAGAAAAATTTAGATGTTAGACATCTGCTTCTATGCTGTAGAAGCCATGAGTTTTACTGGCAAATTCCTTTTTTGTTTTATAACTTAAAAATGAAAAATAGAAACACTGACAGGAGTTAAATGGAATAAGTTCCATATTTTGTGGGGGTTTTTTCCCCCTGACTTTTTATCCTCTCTTTTTTTTTTTTTT
>VYXD01010649.1:187115-201461 GCA_013397195.1 Hylia prasina
TTTAAAGAATTGTTATCAGTGTAATACATCTACAAAGCCCATTTTCCTTGTCAAGCTGAAAGTTGTCATCCCAAAAGGAATCAGAGGGAAAAATGCCATTGTAAAGTATTTCATTTCCAAGTTGAGGAGCAAGTAAAATGCCAGCAGTTAAAGTGTAGATGCAATTTTACTGCTAACAATGAATTTGTCTTCCAATTTATTTCTCAAATTTTCCTCCAGAGAGTCTCACCTAAATTTCCTTACTCCCCTCTAGCTCGGGAACAAATATAATGTCAGGAAACTATTTCACAAATCTTAATCCCAGTAGATATATATTATTTGGATGTTCCTTTTCAATCACATTGCTAGGGGAAAAAAGTAAACATGCCTATGTGAATAACTCTTACAAAAAATCAAGGATTAAAGCTACAGAATTACTACAAGGTGATATTTATAGATTTCAGTCCCTATATTTCATTATCAGGACACTACTTTGAGGCATGGGAGATGTATAATATTGACACAAGGTAAGTCAAACAGTGAAAAAAAGGTGAATTGTTTGATATTTTCCAATTAGTGATGAAACAACTGGAAGTAAGGAAAATTATCCTTCATCTACAATTTTTTGGAATCCTGTGAGAAACTGTACTGCTAAGGGTGCTTAAAATATTTGTGTATTACAAAACCCTGGAATTAAGTGGTCTCCTTGGTTTTAAATATTGATGCAGTCAAAGGTAATGCTCAGTTCTCTCAATTTCAGTGAGTTTAAGATAAAAAATATAAGTGAGTTTCAGAAAAAACTGTATGAAGAGTGGAAGACTCTGGAATAGTCTTGCTATAGAAGTCATTTCACTTTAGAGCATTATAAATATACCAGAGTAAAATTTGATTCTTCTATAATACAGTGGAAATCCAGCTGGTAGAAATTTGATCAAAAGTGAGGCTCTGTGATTTAGAAATAATTTCCTGGCACATTGTGATAACAGAAGAGGCACCTGTCACACCTGACTACACAAGTTTCTGATTTTTTTTATCGTCTGAAATGTCTCTCTAAACACACACTTCCAAAATATTTATAGCTTTTCTAATACACTAGATACATGGTTTTGGTTTTCTGTTGCATCAAAAGATGGAGGAGAGGACTTCCTGAAGGGAAATACACATCATCTAGACTAAATCCATTCAGCAAAATTATGATGGGCAGTGACTGGAGTATATGCATTCGTTCAAGCATAGCAATAACTCTCTGGAGGCAGAAAAAGAGGAGTGAAAATTGGATATGTTGTGATTTCGTAAGGGCAAAATACAAAAAAAAATTGTTAAACGCAGATTTTAGATCTTCTAATGTTGGAAAACACTATTTCTTCACTGCCTTTGCAGTGAAAGGCAAAACACATGGGAAATCCTCGAAGTAATTTAGAAATCACTCTAAACACTCAGTAGTATAAATGACATTTCAAAACAGGAATTTATTCACAAACATAAGAAAATGTCACCTGTTTAGTGAAAATAAACTATCTGAATAGTATTTAGGTTGAATATGTAGATTTATATACAAAAAATGCCTATACACAAATATTCCAGGTTCAGGTCTGCGTAGATTAATTTTGTCTATGTAAAAAAGTCCAGAGTATGATGCCAACTTGTTGCCACATTTTAGGAATAAACAGTTATTGTGACAGTCATGAAACAAAGAAGGGAAGGGAGGGGAATAGAAAGAGCAAGGGCAGGAATGGGGGCAGATAGAAAGGGAAGGTATTTCATTGTCTTAGTGAATTCTCTCAGAAAAAAAAAAATCAGCAGCGCTACTACAATTTTCAAGAAATGAACTTTGTAGAAACAGAGAAGCTCAGCTACACAACAGCAATAATGCATTTCCAGGGGTTACACACTTGGAAAAGAATGATCAGAACAAGCAAAACAAAGTAACTTATGAGGAAGGTAGTTTCAAGACAGAGAACATTCAAAGATAGCAAAAAAAAGGATTAAAAAGTAAAACTAAGAAAGAGGCGCTGAGACAAAACCCAATTATTCGATGTTCTTTCTGTAAACTTTCCTTGCTTGAGTTATTACATTTCAGCTGATTGAAGTCACTGTTTTCAGATCAATGTAAAAACTATATGAGCTAATAAACAAAAAGGCATAAACATGATACTATAATACTAAATTCTATTGTATGGACTAAATTACTCAACTTAAGCCACCAAATATCTATAAATGAAGAGAAACCATTGTTTCCCTCCACAGGAAAGATTTAAAAATACTTTACTGAAACATATGTATGCAAAATTAAATGGTTTTATAGATCATTAATAATCATATTAATCATGATTAATAATCAGAAAATTAAGATGATTTTGTCTTTAAGAATTAGAATTATTATTAGAATAAGCTTTAAGAATTAGAAGGTCTCATAATTCTTCTAGAGAGAATACAGTTAAAGGAATGGCTGAAGATCTGCTCTTGAATGACACACAAATGTAGCAGTACAGGCAGAGTTACCCACTGCCTCTTCTGTTGATTCTGTCATGATCATTCAGTTAGTGAGCCAAAGAATAACCTTTGTGAATTAATCAGCTGGGGCACCCACTCCTTCCTAAATTTAGCTGCTAATTACATCCTGTTGTGGAGTGTGATTTTATTACACTGCTTTTAGATTATTGTAACAATTAGTCAAACCTTTGATCTCATATGAACCCAAAATCAGTGACAGAAACACTGAAGTACATTTTACAACAGGGCAGAAAAATCAGATTAGTTCTGACGAACACTGATAATCAGCCGTCATTTTGCTCCCTTCAAATAAGGCTCAAGCATTTAATATATAAAAGCTATATACTTTGGGATAATTTTGGCATAGCCACATATGGAAGAATTCAGAGCTGATTCAAGTGGCATTGGTCATGGGCTACAGAAAAAACAAGAGGTTGAAGGGATTTTAAATGTAGCTGGGTTTGATATAATTGAAAAGAAACAGGATCAAGAAAGTAAATTGTTGACAGAATCTCCGATAAAGTCATGGAGGAACTTGGCTTTGTCCGTTTAAATATTTAGCCTCTGCTCAACAAAAAACATGTGCCGAGAGGATAGTGAACATTAGTTTACTACCTGAAACAGCAGCAGTTTTAATTGATTGACAAATTAATAGGAACAAAGAATAAAAAAATAAATTAAAAGGCAGCAAGAATGGGTAGTTTTGTAATTGGAAATTGTAAAGGTCACTGAACATGGCTTATTGCTATGTATTTGAATGGAATAATTGCTTTGTGGAAACCTTTAGGTAGAGAGCCTGGATATGAGCAATATTGACTTTCATAAGGGTCTTTTTTATTAATACTTTGAGCATGAGTGGACATAGCAAATGTGGAGCCATGCTGATTCTGTAAAAAGTGTCAAAACATTTATACACTAGCACTAATGCACACTTTTGATCCAGTCTGAGATTATGGAAAATATTCCTGGGGAATACTGGTAATCTGGGTAATAAGAAATAAAAAGAAAAGAAAAATTAAAAGATTAAGAATGAAACTATTAATTTAATTGAAAAATTACCCTTTTACAAATAAAATAGGCATTTATTGGTCCTGCCTGACCAGCTTACATGCATTCTAATACAGAGTCACTATCTAAATCAGTGAACAAGGGAAGGTCTATAGATGTCATTTATCTGGACTTCTGCAAACTCTTTGACACAGTCCCCCACATTGTCCTTCACTCTAAACTGAAGAGAGATGGACTCAAATGGTGGAGCGTTAGATGAATCAGGAACTGGTGGGATAGTCACATCCAGAGAGTAGTGGTAAACAGCTGAGAGTCCCAGTGGGTGGCAGTAACAAGCGGTGTCCCTCCAGGCTCCCTGCTGGGATATTCTTCATTGATGTCATAGGCAAAGGGATTCAGAACACGCTCACCACATCTGCAGATTTGAGAGCACTGAACTGAGTGGTGCTGTTAACACACCTTAAGGATGGGATGCCACCCAGAAGAACCTGGAAAAAGACATGAAGGGGGCCAATGGGAACTTCGTGCATTTTAACAAGACCAAGCAGAAGGTCCTCTACCTGAGTAAGAGCAACCCTCATTATCAACACAGGCTGGGGATGAGCAGATGGAGAGCAGCCCTGCTGAGGACTTGAGGGTGCAGGTGGATGAGAGGCTGGACATGACCCAGCAGTGTGCACTCTCAGCCCAGAAAGCCAAACGTGTGCTGGGCTGCATCCAAAGCCCCTTGGGCAGCAGAGGAGGGAGGGGATTCTGTCCCTCTGCTCTGCTGTGGTGAGACCCCACCTGCAGGGCTGCATCCAGCTCTGGGGACCCAGCATAGGAAGGACATGGATCTGGTAGAGTGGATCCAGAGGAGAACACCAAGATGATCAGAGGGATGGAGCACCTCTCCTTCCAGGAGAATCTGAGAGAATTAGGATTGCTCTGTCTGGAAAAGAGAAGGCTTAGGGTGAACTAATTAGAGCCTGAAGGGACCCTATAGGAAAATGGAGAGAAACTATTTACAAGAGCATGTACCAAGGACAAGGGGGAATGGCTTCAAACACAAAGAGTAGGTTTAGACCAGATATTAGGAGAAATTCTTTAGTGTCAGGGTAGTGAGGCACTGGAATTGGTTGTCTGGAGGAGCTGTGTATGTCTCATCTGTGGAAGTGCTCAAGATCATATTGGATGGCGCTCTGAACAACCTGGAGTATTGGAAAGTGTCCCTGGCCACGGCAGAGGGGTTGGAACTAGATCATCTTTAAGGATCCTTTCCAACCCAAACTACACTATAGTTATATGATTTATTATATAAAAATAAAATGAAAATTAAATGACTTGCATAAATTTGTAACCTAAAATCCCCCTTACAGTGTTTCTGATATTATTAATATACTGTTTTAAATATCCCAAACACTACTGATCATTATTGCCCCAAACCTGACATCAATACATGAAATTGTTTTCATTAGGAAGGTATTCAAGTTCTTCAATCTCCTTCTTAAGTAGAGATATAATTCTCCACTATATTCTGCTATGAGTATATATACAGATATGTATGTAAGCATACAAAAACTCTTCAAGAGTTAGGAAAAAAACCCTTCTTTTTGGGGTTAATCTTCAGCTAAAGACCTAGCTTTTTTCAGATTTTTTTTTTCTGATATTTAGAACATTTGTTTCAATCCATAGCCTAAGAGCAGATGCCCATGTAGATATTCTTTACACTTACACATTTCTCAAAAAAGAAGTATCTCTATCCTTTTCCCCCAACCAACATATTTTTGATAATTAATACGTGACATAGTAGTTTAAATTTAACCTAGTTCTTTATTTGTCTGTAAATTTCAATGAAGCTTCCTTCCACTGATTGAAATGTTATTATTCTGTTCTGATTCCGCCATCTTATATGAAAGTGAAATCACCAAATCCTATTACAGTGGTTTGAAAAATGATTCAATATGCAATTTAAAATGCTGACTATTCATTGCAAATTGAGAAACCATGCCAAAGAAAACCATTGTTTGAATCAGAAGAGAGTATGAAAACCAAGTAAAATCTTTCAGTCACTATTTTGGCGTTCTGTCACTTTATCTTCTGTAACTTTAACGGAAGTTAAGATAAGCTCACACAACAGAAAGTTGCTATGAATTGTCTTTAGCTTGCTTCTTGAGGGATAATTATTTCATATCACTTGTGTATCAAAGATGGAAGGTTTCAAATCAATCCTGAAATTGGTTGTTCCTCCTAATGAAGTAACATTTGCAGGGTTCATTACTCTGTTACGCATTTCTGCTAAACCATACTGAAGGTTTAAAAGAATAGCCCAACAAGTAATTTGTTTTTTGTACTATATGGAATGCTTTTTGTCATTTTAATACATTGCAATGTTTTCCCTTTTCTTTGTCATCCTACATCCAGTTTTCACTTCACAGGAGTGTAAGTGAAATGACCTTTCTGGAAATAAGTTTTCTATTGAAAAAAATTGAGAATCATTTCACCAAACACTTCACAGAATAGATATTTACATTGGCCCTGGTGCTCCAGACTTGTTTCAGTGTTACTGAGGAAGATAGCAAATAAATCACTCTTTAAGGAGTGCCTATTTCTTCCACTTTAGCTTTAAAGGGACTTCAGATGTTCAGTACTCTGCTCAGCACACAGATGACCAATGCCAAGTATCCCACCTTGCCCCACTCCAGAAGACCCCAGGTTCAGCAACCAATATTTCAGGCCTGTCCCCGATACCTTAGGGTAACTTATGTGCTTTTGTACTGTCCCAATTTCAAAGGGATTGTAATCCAACAAAGTAGCTGAAAGCAGCTCCCTGTACAGGTACCTAGAGTGGGACGCAGTTCAAGATTAGCATCTCTTAATGTAGACTTACTGCGTGTGTGTGAGCTCTTTTGTAGGCACTCATTATGGTCAGAGGTGGTGTATGGCCTCATATGATTCCACAGAGGCAGCTAGTGCCTTTTGAAGTATCCTGAGATATTCTAAGGTATCTGAGAAGTCTGCAAAGGGCTGCAAGATAGGATAAATTCTTCTTGTATGTTCCTCTGGATTGGCAGGTAAAGGCCAGCTGCCCAGAGATAGCTCAAGATATCTCAGGTATTCTTGAGTGCCCAACTGATTTGTATCTCGGAAAAGCAATTAATCTTTTCAGAGAATCTGCTCACACTGTGGTAGATACCTGGTGTCTTCTCACCTGAATAAATTCCTAAGCTTAACTGAATAAGGGCTTATAATTTTATCTAAACATAACTCTATACTGACATTTGAGACAACCTAGTATTTCTTGTCCAAGGGTACACATAATATTCTAATTCACTACCACCCTCCTAAAAAATTCTACATAAAGACTTTATTTTTGTGAGATATTCAAACTTCTTTTCTGAAGTGTGAAGGTAAATCAATGTAAAAGTCCCTTGACAATTCTATGCCACCAATTTAATCTACTTCATTTTTCTTTCTCTAATACTGATTTCACCATTGAACAGTCAAAAGAAACTTTTGTTTGTTTTTTAGTCATACTCTTATTTGTCTGCAAAAACATTGCATATGCTTGTCAACAGTCTACTTTTCAATCCATTTTATATTCCCTTTCCTCTCTCCTTCAGTCTCTCAGAGGTCCTTTTAGATTTCACATTTTGCCAGCATTCTTCCCTACTGTGAAATATTGCAGAATTAGGACTATTTTAATGAGCTACCTACCATATTAAACAGCTATAACTGTTTAATACCTCATTATACTGTGGAGATATTACTTAAATTTAACTATGTGAAAGTACAACGGTGACCTCAAATAGCTATTTCTATTTTTATTTCTTAACTTCAAATTTTATGGGTCTTTGATATGTTTTCAGCCACATAATGTTTCAGTCAGTCTATCACACTCCTTAACACACTGAGTTTACTCCCAACACCCTCCTTTTACACTTAATTAAATTGATTAAATATTTATACTGCTGTCACAGCCTATGTCCCTATCAAGTTTGAGGTCCTGTTGTGTTAACTGCTAGGTACAGTACAAACACAGAAGTGCATCATTTTAGTTACTTATGAAAAATATTAGTTTTCCATGAAAACTTGCTGTATGAAATATTTATTTTTTATTAGAAAATAACCTTCCTTAATATAAAGTGCTTTAATTTGATGGAAAAATTATATAGTTTTTCACACTTAAGAATTAAGTCTGTCTGATTATAGCCTCAGTACTATCTTGCCTAAATTACAATTATGACTATTATCATTATGTTCAATCAACATGACCATCAATACTTTCTGCAAGGTATGCAGAAATGAGAAATACAAATAGCTTTATAACAAGTAGCAATTCATATGCATTGTTAGTGTCAAAACAGACCATAAAGCAGACGTTTGCATTCACAGGAAGGAAGAGTAAATATGGAGCTCATACATTAGCTTCTAAAGGAGCTCATACATTATGTATCCCACATCTCTCAGAAGCAAAGCAGCAAAAAAATAAGTTATCTAAGAACACACACAAGAGAAAATTCTAATCCTTTTGCATACTCCACTAGATATACTAAGCTCGTATTATTTATGACTAAGTTACTGAGATAACAAACCAAGTGAATAAGTTCATAGCAGGAACTAGTAGGACAGGAAAATAGTCTAAGCATGGCAAAATTCCCAGTTCTACCAGATTAACAGAAACTGCAATAATCTTGATGCAATCCAAATTTAAGGTTGCAGTTTTTATTTAGACTTGCAAGAAAATGAGAAAGGGGGAACCTGGCAGTTATTTAAGAAGTAATTACAGATCCTGTAATATTTCAGAAAATAAATATGCCATTGTGTTCAGAGAACTTAATTCTTAGTTTATATGAGGCACCAAATAATTACGGCTACTCTATCACCTTGTAAGAAGCACACACTGATAAAATCCCTTTGTATCACAAATTTTGGTCACAAATCTCCTCAGATACCTATACTCTGAGTTGCCTCAGATTAAGGAACCTATTACCATTTGTAAATGTATTCTTAAATTCTGCCTACACACCTGGGTGCACTAGTCCATAAGGTATTCTCCTCCTATTTAAAAACAAGACCAGTGCACATCCTAAGCCCATCTGAGACAGAATGGGTTTAGGAACTGTAATGGAATATGTTTAAGGCTTAAACATGAATAATATATTTGAGCAGAATTAACAGATTGGGAACCTATAGGGGTTAGGTGATGTTATGGGTTAAGCACAGCTATTGGCTATTCTTTTAACCAATAAGAAACAGGAGTGCGACTTTTGAAATACCGTATAAAAAGCTGAGTAGGCGGGGCATTCTCTCTCTTCCTCCTGGCCGACAACCAGGTAACATATATAAGATTGCAAACATCAAACCCACGACAGGTGAGTGTGATCAATCAACAATCACCAATAGACTGACATTTCATAAAATGTCTTTACTACAAGGTTCGTAAAGATAGGAGAGTAATTATTTCAGTGATATCCTCAAATGGAAAAGGAGCAGAAAACAGGGCTACAGAAGAGAGCTTAAAGGAAAGGATAAGTTTTTTTGTATATGAATATACAGTCAAACAGTATGCAACCAGTGTAAAAAAACAGCACACAGTATTTTGACATCACTCAAAAATTAGTAGTTCTTAGCAATTACCTCTGTTTGTTAAGTAAATAGCTACTATATCTGTTGGAAAGTAGCACGAGAACCAGAGCTATTAAGACTCCCAAGCTGAGATACATTTACTAAAAGCATTTATCCCCAGTGTAGTGACAAGGTTAAATAAATATGCGCTCCCTTAGCTATTCTGAGATCTGGATGAAACTAAACACCTCATTCAAGATGGTAAGTAAATAGATTACTTTTGAAATCGTCTGCATTTAATGAGTTCACTGTTTATGTAAGGTAAAACAAAACAAAATTAATGTAATTTAATCGTCAAGTGAAGAGTTTAAATATCAGGTTACTTTTGGGAGAAACAAAATCATTGTTAGCTACAAAATATTGCTTTGAAAATATTTCTTGATGACCTGATTTTTATGCTTTTTAAAGGTAAAATATTCACCATAAGAAAAAACTGAAATAAAACTAGAACAAGAGTCAATTTGTAAAAAATTCAGAAGGGCTTCTAGGTGTAAGAGACAAAACATCTTCCACCATCAATGTTGCACAGATTTGAAAGTGCACAAGTCGAAAGACCAACCCTTCATCTTCAGATATTAGCAAAAATTTTTTTTCTGTTAATATTGCTGAAGCTTGTCACTTGGAAAAGGGAGAATTCCCCTTCAGCCTCCTATCTGAAGATGCATATGCCTTTGGCAAAACAGGGAAAGACTACTTCTGAATGGGTTAGAAATGCTTTCTATAGACAGGGGTGTCTATCAGGATGATAAGACATCAGTTTTCTCTCTCAACTGCTAGGCCACCAGACTATCAGTTCTTTGTGCTAGACAGGAAGATAAATTTGCAGCTGGAGGATATCTTTAGCATTTGCTTGAGGTTTTCTGATAGTCTTGCTCTTCTAGTATCCAACATTACTGATGTAACCTAACAGATCAGTCAGGTTACAGAAGTGTGTGGTCACATTGCTGGGGCCTGCAGTGAGCTGAGGCCACGCAGCACCTCTGTGTCACCTGCCTGCTCCTGTCCTCACTGAGGGGATACCTTGCTGGCCCTGTAGATGAGGCTCAGCAGTTCTTGCTTTTTGGGTAGACATCATCTACCTAAATTTCTCCAAGGTTTTCAATTCAGTTTCCCACAGACTCCTCCCAAAGAAACTGATGCATTACGGTCCAGCAGGTGGGAATCTGCCTGTCCAGTGGCATCCAGAGGGGTAATTATAAATAGCTCCTTTTTAAGATGACATTCTGCCACAAGTGGAGACCCCTAGGGAACAATACAGGTCCCAGTGCTGTTCCATAGCATAGTAAAGGATCTGGAATGGGATTTCATGTACCATGATGAAGTTTGCTAATGTCAGCAATGCTAATGTCAGTAAAAAGGACAGTGCACGCCTGGAAAGAGAGTCACCCAGCACTAAGACCTGAGTAGTCTAGAAGAGTGGACTAACAAGACCCTTATGAAGCTCAACAAGGAGAAATGTAAGGTCTTGCACCTGAAAGACATAATCCAGGGATAAAGCACAGGCCAGCATTGACCCATCTGGGGAATAGCTCCATGGAAAGAGAGCTGGTGATTCTGGTGGACAAGCTCAGTGAGAGCAAGCAGTGCTACTGCAGCAAAGAAAGCCAGCAGGATGCTGGGCTGCATCAGCAAAGGCTTCACCAGCAGAGATCATCAGATTCCTATCAGATCAGATTATCTCACTCTAGTCAGAGCTTATAAATCCACATCTGGAATAATTTGTTCAGGTTTTGGTCCCCCTATTCAAAATAACTGTTGTTGTGCCAGAAGGGGTCCAGATAAAGGCCACAAAGATGATCAAGGGACTGGGAAGCCTGCCATGTGAGGAAAGGCTAAGAAAATTGCTTTAGCTCAGCCTTGAGAAAAGAAGGCTGAGGAGACACCTGATCACTCTGTTCCAGTATTTAAAGGGTGTCGACAAAGAAGATGGAGACTCCCTTTATAAAAGGAATCATAAAGGAAAGAGGATGGACAATGGGTACAAGTTACTCCTGAGGGTATTGTGATTTTTCACAATGAGGACAACCAGATATTGAAATAATCTCCTCAGGAAAGTAGTGATTTCTCAATATTGGACACTTTTAAACTGGAGAGGGTGCTGGGCCATCTTATCTAGACTGTGCCGTTGCCAAGAAAGTTTGAACCATGTGATCCTTGAAGTACTTTTCAAATTGTTATTCAATGGGTCTATGATTCTATCAACAGTTATTCTGGACAGTCCCAGTAAAGAAGCGCAGATGGTAGGGGGATGCAAGATACCACATATATATACATATATATGTATATGGTATATATGTATGTATAAATATATGTATGGTATATATGATATGTATGATCTCTTTCATCCAAAGATATTTAAAGTGAAAGAATAAATGGAATGTTGTTATCAGGCTATCTTATCAGGCTGGTGTTATCAGGCTATTTGTAAAATTTTAAGGCCTAAATTTTACTTAATTTTATGACCAACAAATAAATAATCTAAGTAGTTTCCTCAAATATTCTGAAGTATTTTCTGGTCTAGGTTATATATTTATAATGCATTTCAGTTTAATTAATTTTCAGTATTTGCACACAGTCCAGAGCAGATTGCTCCCAGCTTTTCTTTCACTGTAATTCTACTCTAGTTGATTTTAGAATCCCGTGCACATTAATATTTTGGGTTTATATTAAAGATGTTTTGAGATTCACTGCAGTAAATTGACACTTTTTAATTCCTAATGTGATTTTCAATTTGCAGAGATTCCCTCTGGAATGAGGAGAGGGGATAGAGCAAATCATCTCATATCAGAAGTTTCTCCATCAAAGTAAACAAAAAAGAGTAAGAAACACTCTACATATAACAAAAAACATTTAAAATATTATTTACAAATTATATAATACATAAGAAGCATACATGGTTAAACAAAAAATTCTTTATTACCTATTATTTCTTCTTTTATCTAAGCTGTTACCTCTAATGTCTATGTATCTCATTGGCCATCCAACAGTAGTAGTGAATATTCACCCTTGATTTGATTCAGCTAACTCTAGTTCTAAGAAGATACTACAATAATAATCTAAAATGGGAATATCTTTCCATTGTGCACTGATGTTTACTGTTCTTGCTTCTATCTCAAAAATGGCAGTACATATCATTGTTCAAGTACATTAGTTATATTTATTTCAGAATCAGCAGATTTTCTTGTCCACTGACTATAAAAAAGGTTTGAGACAAAAAAAAATGTATTGAATGATACATATGTAGCTATCAAATGTAAACCCTTTCAGTCATTCAAGTTCAGTGACAGTCCTAATAGCTCTTTTTCTCTAATACCTTATCAGCCCATACTCAGGTAAGAATCTGCAATACCTGAAGATCTGCGATATTCACAAAAGCGTCTACGACTGCATTCTTATAAACATCAGCTGCTCCAGAAAGGCAAAAACTTGTACCTTCTGCCCAGAGAAGTGGTAGAATCACCACCCCTGCAAGAGTTCAAATGGCACTTGGCGATATGCGTTTGTGGTAAGAACAGTGATTCTGGGTTAATGGTTGGACTTGCTGATCTTAGACATCTTTTACAACCTTAACTATTCTATGATTCTGTGATTCTGTGACTTGTAACTATGACTCACAGTCACTTAACAACAGAAAACAGATACCTTAATTTTTTGCTGAACCTTTTACTGTTCTAGTGGATAACTGAAACTTACATTTCTAAAAAATTCTACTGTGGATTTAATCGGGCACAGCTGAGCAACAAGATCCAATTTTGCTATGTTTAGATGACTACGATGAAAAGAGTGGAGAATTTACTCATGAGACTTCCCTGAAAGAGCTATGTAACAGAATATGATTACTTTTTAAGGCACATAATTGTTCTGGGTTATCCTAAAAATTATCCTACTTCATGTCTGCATACAAGATCAGATTAGACAGGCCTCAGTATTTATAAATTCACCAGTGTTAAGGGAATTCATTCTTGTTAGGATCAGCAAACTCAAGCTAGACAAACAGATTCTGTGGACCAAGGCCCCAGGGAACTGTCTCCAGCTGACATGGAAACACTACCAGCAATTATCAAAGATGTCAAGAAAATATGAACTGTGTCTTCTTATGTCTGGAGTCATCATGAGATGTATTTGAATATGATAGAAAAATAAATGACTATGTACATTTTAAATCATGGTTTAATGCATTTAAAATAATATTCCAAGTACTAGTATTTTACACCTATGGAGATAATTGGGCAGAAAATATCAATTGTGCTACATTGCTATAGTACTACTCTAGAAAATTTGAGTAAAAATTTCATATCCACTATTGCTACATTTAAAAAGTATAATTTAACATAAAAGTGAAAAATAAAAAAATTCCTATGTCTTTAACAGAAAAAAAATTAGAAAATAATTATATTTCATGGTAACAAAACCTTAGCTTTCTTTTTTTTTACAGTCAAAAAATATTTTTTCTTTCTTAAAAATGTATGTAAGTTTAAATACTTTCTTCCAACATTAGTGTGACAAATATTTATCTTATCATCAATTTAAAAAAAAGTAAAATTGTCATTCACAGAAAAACAATGACATGGAAGAATAAACATCTCTATGACCTTCCTGTTCTTTTAGCAATGGAATGCTGATGTACATCATTTAAAATCATATAATCTGGAAAGTATTGCAAAGGCTTCCCATAAAATGTGCTTCAGAAGAATCATATATTCCAGTATTGACTGAATATACAATTATGGATAGAAAAAGATTTGAAATTAATTGTTTTCATATGATGCAATATTTCAAGGGACCTTTTGGCTCATCAAACCTTGTTCCACACTAAGAAACCAACAGTGTTCAACTGCTGCTCCACATTTTTCAAGCTTTTTTTTTTTTTTTGATAAGTGGTTTGTTCAGCCTTTTCCCCAGAGTAACACTGAGAAGCTCTTTCTAAGTTTGCTTTCTGTGCTGCTTATGAGAACAAACATTTCTTACAACTGTGCATGTAAATCTTTGTACTGTTCTGTTAATTCACTTTTATGCCAGCTTGCCCTTTACTTCAATCCAAGCACTGATGCCTTAATATCTTTAAAAAGGGGGACTATCTAACCTGTTATCCTTCGGTTTTGGGCAATATAATGTCTTGCTATGAGGGCACAGAAATGATTAGGCCTTGTGTTTGCAGAGCTGTGTGGCTGGGAAAAATGGAGAAGGGCACACTCTTTTAGCACAGGCTGAATACACACCTCAGTACAGTTACAATGCAGGTTTAGTGTGAGAAAAAAA
>VYXD01010649.1:201516-235419 GCA_013397195.1 Hylia prasina
AAACCAAAGCAATATAAAACCCTTAATTTTTGAGAGATTCGGAGGAATCAGAGTTCTTTCCACAGTATGTGCACCTTAAAACCTGTGTTCGACAAAAGATGATGAAATTACAACATTATCACTGCAGAGTACTCTGTCTTGTACACCATGATTGTTCCCAGTTCTTCCTGTAAGGACCAAAAAATGTTGATTGTAACCACACAAAAGGCAGAATTGTTGCTGAAACTGTTCTTGACGTCATGCACCTGCACAGTAGTAGAGCACAGGATTGAAATTTGTATTTCACGTTTTCATATACACTAACCAAAATCAAGTCCTGTTCTTTCAGAGCCAAGCAATATATTTTTGATAAATAATTAAAATACAATTGAATGCTGTGATATTTAGGTATCATAAAAACAATGATCCTCTCCTTTATCATTTGTCAAGTAAAATCCAGAAACACGGGCATCACAAAGTAATTGTCTGCTTGGTATCGTAACATTTGGGGAACATGGTAGAAAAAGAGTATAGTCCTGTTCTCAACAACTGCACTTTACAAAAGCTTTTTGAAAACATTCTGATGGATTATTGTTCCTTTTTTTTCCTACAAGCTATGTTGATAAACTAAAATAATTTTTTCTTCTTAAGATTGAATTGATTTCTTGTCAGTTGAATTGGGTATGACTGAATAGTTTATTTTCATCAAGAAAAACATTCCACTATTTTATAATAAAATTTATAAACGAAATATGATCTATCAAACTAAAATATCCCAGTAAAGCAAAACCATTATATATAATATTGGGTTATATTTTTTGATTTATATACTACAACAGGAAAGTTAAAAATCATTAAAGATACAGCCGGATTCTAATACTTCTTAGAGTTGCATTATAAAATTTCAAACATTTGACATTATTTAGCTTTGAATTTCAGAATCTCCGAGAAGTTATTCTACCAAGCAGAGATATGTATTAAAAAAAAGTTATAGGAAGCACCACTGTGTTGAATATTTTTACCTTAAGATTTGGGGGAGAACTCTTCCATTTTGGAAATGGCAGGTCAGAAAGATAAATCAATCCCATTTGAGGTGATAGATATGTACAGCTGTCTTAAATTGCTGTTGAAAGCAGAACTTAAAATCTTTAAAATAAAACCAATAAATTCCTGATGGTGTCAGGGAAATGGTTATCAAAATAATCTTTTCTTCCTGACCAGATTTTTTTACCCACTTTATGCACTAAGCATAAATCGCCATACCACTTTATTTATCTCTCTTTGACACCTTAGAGCCTTTAAATCTCCACTAGCAGAACTTGGACCAAGCAGCTTGAGAGATGAAGCAAAAAGGAACATGGCCAGCACTCTTGCTACATTTGTACTACATCTGTAGTAAACGACATCGCTGGAAATTAGACCTATATCAAGCACTTGGCTTTTTTTCTTTGACTTTCTTTCCTTAACTTGTGTGTGAAGTGGGGAGAATGTATTAGACTATGGAAGAGATTATTTTCTCTCAAACGTGTTTGCACAGTGAGCACTGTCGTTATGGCTAAAGAGCACCAGCACCTCCATTACACTGAATAACTCTGAAGAAACAAAAGAATATCTAATAATGTAACTTAAAGTTATTAGTGCTTCAGATAGCCATGTTAATTAGGTCTAATACATTAGGTATCTGGGTTGCTTATAAAGCACAGCATTCCCCCAGAAGCATTTTAATTTACTCCCTTTGTGAATAATTTGTTCAAGAATCAGGAAGGAATTATGCTTCTGACATAACAGATTAATAAGACAGTATTCAAACAACAAAGTAAATTAAGTACAAAGCAAAGGTTAGTAATCAAGGATGAAACATTTTTTAAAATATACATAACCCATTTCTCTGAATTTCTAGTGTACTTAAAAAAGTTAATAAAACTTCACTGAATCCCTGTCACTCCCTGTGATGAACTAGTATTTTCTTGAATACTGCAGGAGACTTTTTTTGTTGAACGAAGATAAACTTTACATATAATTTATGTATAAAAGCATATATATATGCATATTTACTGAAGTATAAGAATTGCTTTAGGAATAGGTGATTCTTCCATATAGAGTTAGGTTTGCCTGTTTGTTGGTATGTGTGTAGACATGCACACACTAAAGGAATAATTTGTAGAGAAAAGAAGATTAATTCAATTTGATGAATACCCAGGAAATGAAAATTGTTCAAGGTTAATGCATATATCTTCAGTCTGGAAATCCTGTATGATTAGTCCCTGTTAAGTGTCTTTTACACAGGTTTCTTCATTTATTGAAAGTGGAAATAGGGCATGGGAAAATGATTAGGAAAAAAACCAAAATACCACAGCTGTTGATAAGAGATTGTTTTGAGGGCTGTTTATGAGTAACATACTGTTTTACATTCAACATGAATGAAGGAAAGACCTCAAGGTACTTGGAGACATTAGACTTTTTCTGTAGCTGGAATGGAGTTCACCTATTTTATTTCTGTGGAAAAAAAACCCAGTATGTTAAACAAAAATGTCAGATGTAGTTTGTGGCATTCTCTGCAGCTCTGCCTGGTTTTTTGTTTTGTTTTGTTTTTTTTTTCCAGGTGCTGGAGCATAGGATGAACAGTCATGCAATAATGAGAGCACTGACAAATCTCTCTTTTTGATTCTGTTCTAAATGAGCTATTGACAAAATATCTCTGGTTTACTCTAAAATTGGAAAGGAAGATTGATTTCTAATTAGTATTGAAAAAATCTACTGGTTTCCAGTTCCCATGAGGTTTTACAATATAGTGACAGTTAATTGTCATTAATTCTAACAAAATATTTAATCCCTAGCCTATCATCATACTTTAATAATCAGAAATAGTTAAAATTACTTTTACATTAAAATTTTCATAAATACATAGAAACCTGTTAATCGATTCATAGTGAGATAAATGAGGACAGAGAATCTCTTTTGTTCTGCATAACAGAGAACGAAGCTCACTTGGAGTCTATCATGGGACTCCTGGGCTCTATCAAAACACAAGAAATAAATTATAGCAGCAGAGGAATGCAAATTCCACAGCTACAAGTCTGTGCTGTAATTTTTAATGATGTGTGTGAGCCTGCTGCACTGCTCATAACAAATATTCTCACACAGTCTTATGGTCATGTACTCAGGCTGTTTACAATGTTTACCTTCTGTGATTTTTTAAAAAAATCATTATTAGCTTGCTTCAATCCCATTCCATTTTCTGAATTTTGGAAGATCAGTTTAAAACCATTGATACAAATCAATAAATCAAGTGTATTTGGTGAGGGGTGGAGAGGAAGGCTATAGCAGTATTTTAGTAACTCCCAATGGGTTTCTCAGTCATCAGTCTGAATGACTGAGGTTTTCTGGTAATAATAAAACAGCATCATGGTCTGCTAGTCAAGGCAGCAATCACACAAATGGAGCTCTGCTTTCTTTCTATGATCAAAATGCTAGTTGTTCTTCACTCTGTGGTCCCTGGAGGACTCAGGCAAGAACTCAGAGGTCATAGATAACCTTCAGAGTCACAAAAGACAAAGAAATAGCATTGAAAACAAGGCCTAAGACGTTGCATTTCTACTTTTCCCTCAAGAATCAATGCTCCATCTGATGTACCTGGCTGATCTTTTTAGAATAAAAGGAAAGTCTCACTGCATCACCACCACATAAGTTGCATAAGGCTTTCACCAGCACTCATTTACAACCAAGAACTCTGGTAGCACATATATCAGTACATTCCCCTCACACAAATTCAAGCAACAGACCAGATCCATTAAAAAATACAATCTCTCCACTGTTTAACCATTTTGAAAGTATAATTTAAACATGGTATATTAAAGTTATTCCACCAAGTTGGTCAAATATTTTTTTTTCCACCATTGATTTTTGTTAGGGGGTTTCGTTTGTGTTTTATAAAGAGAAAGAAAATGACCTCATAATCAATTTGTTAACAAGTATCAGGTGAAAGTAAATCTTAAATTCACAAATGTCAGACAACTGAAGTAATAGTTTGAAAATCTGGGCTTGGTGTGTCCTACAGAAAGTTGCCAACCTTCTGGATAGTCAGCAAAACAAGTAACCAGAAGTAATTTGGCTAGAATTTCAAAGACAAGACTTTAATACTGACTTCCCTATTTTGTGATATAACGTGGCCAAAGAGTAATATCCTTACTTAATACACAGAACGTACTTCTTGTGTCTCTCAGAACATTTTTCAGACAATTATTCAGCCCTTGAAATAGCCATGTAAATCAAGAATATTATCTCCACTTTATACAAAAAACCCTCAGTCCTGGGTAGGGCACACACCAAGTTTAGTCAATCACCAAGTGATATAATTGATTATTGAACTGATGAAGAGTAGAATGAAAACTCAAGCTCTCCTGAATAAGACCTAGTGGAACTTGATGTTGGGATCCACAAAAGACATAATAGCTTTAATTCATAAAGAACAGCGCATTTCTACATCAATTTAGTACAAAGATGATTCTGTAAATACGACACTCAGAAAATCAGTTCCCAAAATCCTCAGGACAAATAACTATGCTATTTTTCTGTCTCAAAAGACAGATTCCGTCTTCCTTTATTACCACCAAAGTTTTAATTTTGATGTTCTCTTCTGGTCCATTCAATTTTCATATTGGTCTCTTTTGATCCATTCAATTAACTGTTTTCTTCTATTATGTGAAAAGATTTAGAAACACATAACCAGAAAATTTTAAGGCAAAAGCCAATTATATTCTAATCCAAGCTATCATTTCTTTCAACAATATCAGTTGTGGTTTTACTACAGCGGCCCCATGTTCTCACCTTGAATGATTTTTTTTTTTGAGAGAGAGAGAAACAAGGAAACACTTTTTAATGTGCATTTTAGACTTAATGAATTAAGACATAGCTTTTGGATTTCAAAGTATTAAAAATAATTTGTTGTTGTATAAAGTTCTTTTTAAGTAATAATTACTGTGTTTGTTTCATTCTTCAGCTCTATATTTATGTTTTAAAAGGAAAAAAGGTGATGTTATAGAAGCCATTACCATTTCAAACATCAGTTCTGTAAGAGATCAAGCCTGCATGGCAGAAATTCATTCTCTGCTTTTTGTCAGGTATTAGATGAATATGTCCATGTTTGCAAAAACTAGTCGATTTTTGTTAACTTGTAGCAGAAAAACAAATTTATATTAAGGTGTTTGTATTGTGTGAGACAGAAAGAAACTGTTCCTCTACATGCATTTGTAGGTGGTTAAAGAGCATAAAACATCATTAAGCATTTCTGAGGCATTCTTTTTTCTTGTATGCTGTATGTGACAGTAAAAAATATGGAAACCAAAACAGATAACAGAGTGATACACACTCCACAGAGGAAAAGAAGAACATAAAGCATTTCTACATTCAAACTCAGTTCTTGTTTAAATAGCTTCATTGGTAATGTGGAATTCAACAACCCAACTCCTAAACTGAGGTTAAATCAATGGAAATAAATTATCTAAGGAGATACTAGCTACATAAGGATTATAGGTTCATTTCTATATATCTCATTCAAAGAAAACCTCTGATACGCGCGAAATTAATTTTCTTGCCAAATGACAGTCTAAATTAAAAGTTCCTTAGAAGAATGTCCTTATTATGTACATAATCTATAATATTTGTACTAGGATATCCTACATCCCCTAAACATTTAATTATTGCACTAAAAAATATTTGCAGGACTCAGAGTCAGAAATATAACAGAAATACACTAGTTAGAACTCCAGTAAGAAAGTAAACTATATTACTACATGGCAAATTCATTGATGCAAGAACTTCAACTTGCAGTCAGTACCTTGTATACCACAATTTATTTCACTGCATTTAATCTGTGAAAAAGGTCAGAGAAAGATGCTCTTGAACTTCTCTGGTGTATACAAAAGTGCCTTCTACAGAAAAAAAAAATCCTGCACTGAACCAGAATTCTGTTTTACTTTCATCTTGTGCTGATAAGGAGATGAAACCTTCCCTTCAAATAAAGAGAGTTTATAACCTCTAATTTATATTTTGACATTAATTGAATACATATTCTGCTTTCATTTGGCTGACATAATGAATCTAATAGTCAAGAGTCAGAAAGGAACTCAGTGCTATATTACATTCAAAAAATGGAAATGCATTAACTTCTTTTTTAGCACACAGTTTAATTACATACCAGTTCTTAAACCTTCAAAATAAAAAAGTTCATAATCATTGAGACATGGACACTTGGAAAAATTGTACCCTTGCTCACAAAATTTTCAGCTTCATATAATTCTAACAGTCACTCTGTAGTGCAGAAGATCAGATTTCCCTTCACTATTTGCAATGTGTTACAAATGTCTAAAAGTTCAGTCTGGTTGTGAAAGGTGATGGCAATGAATTTTGCAAGGTTTGAGACTTCCCAAAACAAGTTTTTCAAATCTAGCGAATCAGAGATGAGGTTAATTATGATACAAAAGTTAAGGTTTAAGAAAGCAAGCATTTCCATCTTACCTGATGAATGAAAAAAACCCCAAACTTCCTTAGGTACATAGTGTGATTTTAGTATAAACTGTATAAGATGCACAAAATGTATAAAATTAGTAAAATTAGTAAAATTAGTGATTTCATCACTATCTCAAGATACGCTAATGTAATATTACATTTTGTCACTATACAGTGAACTTATTTCTTGTTATTTAATCTAGACAAAATTTACACTAATTTAAAAAATATTTTGCTTTATCACTGCTTAGGATGGAACACTGGGACGAGGAAACTAAACTGGTCAGAACCTGTCTACAATTAGCAATAATATAAATAAGATATGAAAAGAAAAATATTATAGCTGTATAATATTATAATAATATTATATATATAAGAACAACAAAAAAAATAGATTTACCTTTTCAGATTATAAGAATTTGCTATAAGTTGAAGAGTAACTAATTACCAGTAAAAAGTATATATTGAGGTAGAGGGATGATTCTTTTTTCCTTGAATGTAGTTGGCATTCCCCGTCTTCCAAAATACTCTTTTCTAATACACACAGCTGCACAATTAATCTTCTCATCCTGAACTCAGGTACAATGCGTTAACTTAACTACCAATGTCTACCATATGCTTAAAATATCCACACATTCTCCATTAAGGTCTCTGTTTTTCAGTTTGTAGTTGCATTTCAATTTTAGTACTACTATAGTTAAAACTGGCAAAAAGTTTTGAACTGCTGTTCTAGACTTCAAGCTTTGCAATCACTACAGGAAAAAAAAATGCAAATCCTGTAGACCTGGACTGTCTCTCTTTCTTGATTGTTTGTAATTATTGGACTAAAACTTCAGTATATAGTGAAATAATAATATTCTATAAAGTATATATACTTCTAAAAGGCAATCTACAGTGGTACTGTGGGCTCAAAACCATGCCATAGAAATTTCCTGATCCCTTGAGCAGCAGCTACAGGAATATGTCTTTCTTTTAGAAGATTAAAAGAAGTAACCCCGTCCTTAGCTGAACATGTTCACGTCTTCGAGCAGTACACTGCCATGCCGCAGGCTAAGCTTAAAGTTCACTGTTTTGATCAGGATCTTAGGTTTGCTGCCAGGAATCTGGTTTCCTGCACTGATTTTATGATACTGTTGCATTTCCACTATTCCTCATCATCTTTTAAATCTACTAGAAAACTGCATTTATTAAGAATGATTTTTTAATTTAATAATTTATCATTTTGTAAGCATTACTGTATGATGGCCTTGCATCAAGTGAAAATCTGTAATCCACTTCCCAATGGCTCAGCTATATGAGATCCAAGGAATAGTGCAGTGCAGCTGAATAAACTTAGTTTAATTTTACAGAGAAAATTTTTATTAAACTGAGAAATACCACACGGAGCATCAGCAGCCTCACTTCTGTCAGGCTGTCTGTTGGAGACTACACTGAGAGCAGTGGGTGGTGGGACCTTCAAACACAGGGATACATTTTTAGCAAAGGCCACCTGGCTAGTCAACACCAGAGCATCTGCCAGTCAGGCTTGCCCTGCCTAATCAAAACATTACACACCACAGAAAGAGATTAAGTTCCTGTATGCACATTAAAAAGGTACTGGGGAAAAAGTTATGGTAAAACGGTTTATTCCTGTCTCAGACAAAGGTAAACCATCCATAGCATTACTTTTGCTCAAGGACTTGGGTGCACTTTGTGGGTTAACGCAGGAAAATGGAGAAGTCCAATGTGTGCCTACTATTAAATTTACTTTGGGTGAAGATAGCAAATTAATTAAACTATAATTATTAGCTATAGTTAATAACTATTCAACACTGTGTATTACTGCTTCTGTGATGACTATATGTACATCACCTCACAGCACTGATCTTAACCACAAGTGCTCTGGGGATCTGAGTCTGGCTTTCATTTGATCATTGCACTCTCACTAACGAAGAATAACTTTGATAAAACTGAAGAAGCGCAGCAGTGGTGAAGTTGGAACTGACTCAAATGTGCAGTAAACAGCAATCCAACACCTCACACCATCTTTCCTGCCTGAACGCCAAAGTCATGGATTAAATGAATCCAACAAACCTTTTTTTGGTGTACATTTTATTAACCTTTGACAGATGTGTTCCATATGCTGAGGGAATGTTATCTGTATGTATGCCTATCAAAACAAATAAACAGGAAAGGTAATGGGATAATGGGAAGCATTATCATCCCATTATACAAATGCCATCATGCCCAAGATATAAACTGGGGGGTGGTACCTGGAAGAGGTGCTGATCTCGGTTGGAAAGGGGAGTCTGACATTGGTAAGCAGGTAGTGAGCAATTGCATTGTGCATGTATTTTTTTTCCTTTTTATTATAAATAGTAGTATTATTCACCACTATTACTATATTTTACTTTATTTTCAACTATTAAATTTTTCTTAACATATAAGTTTTACTTTGATTCTTCTCCCCATTCCACTGGGGTTGGGAGCAGAGAGAAAGGGGGCTTGAGCGAGGGGCTGTGTGGTGCCTAATATCCAGATAGGCTTAAACCACAACACCAACAAAACAGTAATTGAGAATAAAAGGAAAGGGTATATAATCTGAAAAACACAAAATCTTTAAGATACTACTCTACTGCTTTTCACTTTCAAAACTAACAAGTTGCACTGCAAGAAGATGTGAGTTCGATCTGCTTGCAGGAAGCAGGATGAGGACCAGCTGAACCCCAAAACCAAATCACCATATTGGGATGGCTATATCTTGCCTGTCATAACTACCTTATGATAGAAATTATTACCCAGCACCAAGAAAACCACATGGCTTTTGCTTAGCTTGTAGTATAGCATAAAGTGTCCTGCAGAGAGATGCCTGATTTCTCTTAACCTGCAAAACCATAATGCAACTGAAGTATTAAAATAATAAAAAATAATAAAAAATCAGATGGAGCAGATCTCATTAAAAAAATTCAATCCAAATATTAAAACCTGAGCCCTAGTAGTTTAAAACACAGAAAGAGGATCCAGAGGTGATTCTTTCTTATATCACATATCCTTTCGTAGATGGAATATAGAGGGAATATTAGAAATTCATCCAGAACACTGTAACTTGTAAGAAGGTGAGTACAGACTGTATATTTAGTGCATTGGAAAACTGTGCTAATACATGAAATTAAAAAAGTAGTGTCTGTAATTTCAGGTTGGATGGAATCTTCAATTCAAAATTCTACAAGGATAAAAAAAATACCAAATTGCACACAATACACATCGGCAACCACATTTACAACTTTCTCTGCTTTGCTTCTTTATATAATCTGTGTGTAAATGTGTCTGACTGAAAAAACAACTCAGCACCTCATTTATAATTTTCTGATATCTGTGAAACGCCTGTGGTCCACATGCAGCAAGATGATAAATACTGGAATAATTTGAAGACATGATCACCAGGCACAAGAGGAGGAATAGGAACAAATACAACTAAGCAGAAAATAAAATGGTAAAGGGCAAATATATAGAGAGGAAGTAAAGAGAAGGGAAGATACTGGTCAAGAAATGCGAATGACAAGAAATAAGTTTAGACTAGTCACAGATTAACAGGAACACTTAGCAGGAAAAAAAACTGTTTTCGGAACAGAACTGATGAACAGCTTTCTTATAGAGGTGTACCTTTTTTTTTTTTCCCCCCTAAGCCATCTCCACATGAAGTGGGCACTTGTGACATCATTGTTAGCTATAGGCAGACGGAAGCTTTAGGAAACACCACCTCACCTGCCAATCTGCATGTGCCAATTGTGCATCTAGCTTCTGCCAGTCAATGTACAATGACATTTTTCTGTCTTTCTTTCAAAACCTCTGCATTCTGCAATTTGTTTTAACAGAATTTTAAGTGTTCTTATCTAAACTTTGGCTTTCTCTGTTAAACTAGGTAAGAAGTTCAAAATTATGAAGAGGTGGGGAAGAAAGTGAGCATTTGCCATAAAAAGAAGCCAAGTAATACTTGTTCTCTTTAAGGAAGGAGATAAACTACAAATAGCTTATTTGGAGTATCTTAGATATCAATTAAAATTTTTTCACTGTTCATAACTGAATACTGAATTTTGAAAGTTAAGGCAATGTAAGGTCGAAATGTAAAGTATGTAGATATGACTGAGGAAAATGAGATCCATGAATGAATAACTGATTAGTTTCAGAAAGGAGTACGCAAGTCTGTGCCTCTGGGAATGTTAAATTGAATTTACCTACATTTCTACTTTACACAGTTGGAAATTCACATAAGCACAAAAGTTGGCATTACATAGGCAGTATTTTCAGATGACCAAATTATTTTTGCAAACCTGAAGCTATTTTACAATGATACTTTGTGATGAAATTGGAGTATATCTTATATCTTATAAATCCTATCAAGTCTTGCTGCTGCAAAAGTAGACAGTGCATTGCTACATAAATACATATCCATATTACTAAAGCTGGTCCTTACTGGGCCACCAGAGTGCTGTCACATCTGCAATCTGGCACTGAACTGGAAAGCAACATAAACGAAACTCTTTCAAGACTGCTTGAATTACCTCTCTAATCTTTACCAAATCAAAATGAAAAAAAATCACAATAACAGCATCAATCTTATTTTTCTTTTAACAAGTTTTTTCAAGCAATTTTTTTCAAGGTTTCATAGTCATAATATCTCTGTATCATAAAACATACAATTGTCTATTTACTATAAGAGTCTCATTAATGCTTAAATTGGATTGCTTTAAGGAAATTTAGCTATATTTACTGGTCATTGTCCTTCTCTTTTTTATTGTTTTCTGCATGTTAGCAGATTTTTTTAATGACAAAAAACCTGCAAGGTTTTAGCAAAGATGAAGAAAATGATAAAAAGGTAGTAGGCAAACCGTAAATTTAAGAATTGGCACATTTGTAGTCAGACATTGTGCAAGACAAAGGTTTGGCTCACACTGTGCAGCTCAGAGCACATGTACTAAACGAAGCAAATGCCTATCAAGTTTTCTTGGCTCTGAGTGACTGTTGATCATGAGAAGAATGTTCAGTTCTGTATCAGAGAATCTAAAATTACATTGACTAAATATGTCACTGAAAGTAATGAGTAGCACTTCCAGGCTGCATATAGATGCATCCCCTGATGAAACCTAGACACAGGGAAACCCATGCTAGGAATGAAACACTGAGTGTGTTGTTCATTCCCCTGTTCTAAACAGTCAGGCAGAGGGGATCTTGCATGTTGCCACTGATGGATCTCGCCATCATTAGATCCTAATCTTTACGCCCACAAAATAAATGTGCTTTATACAGCTGCAGGAGGCAAACCATAGAGCTTGAAGCAATGTAGCTTTGAGACAGTGACCTGAAATTCTACCAGTCTAGAGTATCACAGAATGACAGAATGGGTAAGGTTGGACCCATCACATAAGGTCATCTGGTCCCACTTCAATTCTTCACGCTCAATAATTTTTATTATATTTCTAGTTTGTTTGGCCTAAGCACAAAGTAACAGTGGTACTGAGGGGTCATCAAAAGATAAAGGATCACGAAATCACACAAGTATTCAGGTTGCAAGAGACACCTGGGTGTCCAACCACCCTGTTTATGCAGAGGCATTTGAAACTGGTTGCTCATGAACCATGCTCAAGGACCATTTCCAGATGGCATTTGAATCTCTAAGAATCCCTTGACCTATGGGCCACACTTCTTTTTATGCAGGATGCAATTAGCTTTCTAGGCTGGAAATACACTTTTAGTCAATAAAAAACTTGTACAGGAAATCAACAGGGAACAGCCAATTTGAGCTCTATAATTCTCAAGAAACTGAGATTCTATATTGACAAATTTTGGCCACAGCAGTGCAAAGATATAGATATTAAGGAAATGCATACATTGACATTTTCTAAAGAAGCATTAGTAAGGGCAAAAGTGGTTTCATATTGCAGAAAGAGGATGCTGCTTTTTGTAGTCTATAACTTTAAAAAGGTTAAATCAGGTGAAGCAAAAAGAGATTTTTTTTTCCCTCGTAACCCAGCACCAATTTGTTTGTACTCAAAAACCTGACTATGGAGAAACATAGCCACTTTAGAAAGCATTCCCATTAGTATATCCCCAGCCAATTTCTGTCTGAAGAGATTAATATATTTTAGGACATCTTTACACTTAGCTAGGACTTATAGGTTTTTCTCTGATAATAGTCGCTTAAGGAAATGTATGAGAACTAATGGTCGTTCCTAATGTGTTCCAAAGGTTCTTCCCTGTCGCAGTCTGCAGATGACTAGTGTAATCACAAATCTTTACTCAGGGAAAGACACCACATAAGATATCTTCAAATTGTCTTAATTTATTCTGTCCTTCATAGAATAATTTTATTCATTGATTTTAAGATTTAAAGGGTAGTAAAGCAGATCTGTAGGTAAGGAAGATGGAGATGTAGGAGAACTTACACCAAATAAACTATTAAAAGTATCTTTTAGTAATTTAATCAAAGACTTTAAAAGTGACATCAAAGCACTGAAAGAATGAGGAAGAGTAGTATATCCTCTGAGCAACATTTCTTATAGTGCATAAGGTCAAAATTAGGCAGTCTATTTTAGTCAGCAAATTTAAGTATTAGACCACATAAAACACAGGTGGTCAGTGAGCAATAATGCTTGCCTATCTTAGATGCCCTGTCTATATCAGTTAAGGGTCTTTGAGCAATTATTAAGCAAGGTTGTGTGCTGAACACAGACCCACACCAGGCTGTCTACAAACACTGCCCATGAGGCAGTCTGTTTTGCATCACTGTCCTAGCTCCCAGTTATCCAGATCCAAATAACTATTGTAGTACACAGTGGAACACAGTCCCTCCTCCAGTGAGGAATGAGGGATGCAGAGGCAGAGGGACGCAGAGGTCTCTCATCCCAAAGTGGGCAGAGACAAAGCCTATGGTGTGCACGTGTGTTACACAGTATGGTTAGGGAATGCATGTGTTACACAGTATGGTTTTTGGAACATAATTGCCCTGGTTCTGCAGCCAACTCTGAACTGTCTGTACGTTTTGTATTAAGCAGCCGCTGGACAACTCAAAAATAATTCAGAATTTGTCATTAATCATAGTACTACAGCTGTAAAGCTACTTGACTTCCTACATAAGCAGCAAACCAATATTCATGTATTCCAATGGCTGAACAGTATCTCAGATTAAACCGGCTGGGTGAGAAGAGGTCTGTGTCTGCTGGTCAGAGTTTATGATATAATCCCATAAATACAATGATATAGGTTTCAGTTTCTTTAGACTGAAGTTTACCTAGAACTCAAGTGTTTAACATGTGATTTAATGTCAAGATTCCTGTCATCTTGTTTAAGTAGAGACACAGCTGCTTAAAAGCTTTTACTTCAAATGCAGACAGTCCATGGGATATACTATAGAGCATACTATATATGAAAAAAAAATCATTAATCAAATACTTAATTAAAAAAAAAATCAAAACGTTAAAAGTAAGCTTTCTAGTGCAACCAGATACTGAAAATAGATGTCTGTGCCAAGAAGAAGATTGATTCCAGTACAAATGCATGGATTTTTAGTCTCTGAATCCATCTGGAGAAATGAAGCAGGTGGAACCTAGTCAATTAGCTCATATTATTTATATGATTAAGTATAGTTGTTCATAGAAATGATGATACAGTTGTCTGTCAAAATCCTTTGTGATTCCTGAGCTTCTGAAACTCTTAGCAAAGTCACAGTAGCTATTTCTTTTAGTGTAGCTCCCCTGGAGCTCAGAGAACCTGCTGCAGTGCCAGGGTCCCTACTGCAAGGCTCAGAAGGGAATTCACTGCAGGTGTGCAAGGAATTCACTGCAGGTGTCTGTCACAGGAAGGACGTTAACAAGCCTTATGAGGATTTTGATCTGCTAATTCTCTACTTCTAACTTAGAAGCAGCTCAAAGGTCTCTATCAGATATTGGGGAGAAATAATTATCCAACTGGGAATGAAACACTCAACTTCTAGAAATTTTTGGCTAAACCAAACACAGAAATTAATCTTTTTAGATAACCACAGCCTTCAGAAGTTTTATTGTTCTGGAATAATTTCAGTGAATTACTGGTACTTCTCAGAACCTGTAGAAAGGGATTTCATAGATAGCCTACTCCAATGTCTTACTAAGTCACAGTCCCGTAAGCTAAATTAGTACATAAGAAAGACGAACTGTAAAAATTCAAAAGATATACTAGAGTACAGATTAAATGTTTAGCACGTTTCTGGACACACTTTACAGGCTGTATCCTCATAACACAATGTCCATGAAATGTAATGCTTCTATGGTTCATCTATATGGCTGTTCTAAAACCTGCAAATTTCTAGCAGCCCTACAGAAGCGGGTAGGTCCTTTTCCCATGATATCCTCAACTGATGAAAGTTTTCAGATCTTTAGTAACACAGTTTTAATGCCCACACATTTAAAAAACCTACTGTTTTCTTGAGAAAATAAGCCTACTCTTCCCCACAGAGCAACTTTTGAATGTAGTAGCGAACGCCAAACTTAAACATCTGGGTAGATGCCAGACGTAGTGCCAATTAAAGTAGTTCAGATTAACCCATCTCTTACTCCCTGTGCTCTGTGGTGGAGGAAACCAAGAGGCAGAGAGAAAACAACTCTCCTGGTATGCTAGTGATGGTGTTTGATTCTCTCAAGCTGGCACGAGCCAGTACTTGTTTGTCCTGCAGGGAGAAGAATGGCTTAATTTTTACAAGCATATGGAGAGATAAAAAAAAAATCTTAGTATAAATCACTTAAGTAGTTAATTAATTAAGGGACACAGACCCATAGGAAATCAAGCACTATTTCCAGGGATCATTAATGTACTTAGCTGTTGCTGTTGTTTTTTTTCCTCCCCATGGTTCTATGAGAATTAAAAGTTGAAATAATGAAGCAAGATGCTATAATTCCTACTGTTCTTTACACATTGGTTAGAGAAATCATGGAACTGTGGCATTAAATAGAGTTCTTGATACTTTTGGAGCTTTTGGGCATGATAACATTCAGATATACTTTCAGAGAGGGATAAAATCAGGCAATATCCTAAATATTGTAGTACTATTAACTTGAGAAGCATTCTTCCCAGATATTTTTTGTAGTACATAACGGGGTTTTTAGGTTTAAAATTAAAACAAACTAGATACTACAAAATTTGGGAATTAGATTTGTAAACAAAATGAGGACCTGGAAGCAAACCATTCTTTTTAAGAAGTGTTTCGTCTTTACTGATGCAGTGTTTCTAAAGTATTTTGATAAAAAATTGCATTTTGCTAATACAGTAATGCATGGTAAGTTTAAAACCCATGTACAGCTGTTTTTGTTAAGTTCAACTTTACTTTCTTGAGATGTTGCTAAGCCTCCTTTCACTTTACCATGTGACTGAAATTGACCTTCTGGAAACTAGATCAAAATAAAATGCTACTTTTTCCTAGATCAAAATATTGGTTAAAAAACATCCACAGACAGGGAAAAAAAAAACAACCCAACCAACCAACCAAAAAACCCGAAGCCTATTAAAATCTTCCAGCACTGAAAATCATGACCTCTTTGTGTTGTTATTTTCTGTCTAGTTACTGAAATATAAGATCCAGATATCTGTTATGCCTTATAACAAAAAACAAGAGTAACTGAGAGAATGACTTCAACATACCCCTTGTCAGTGCTACAGACCATTAGCAATACTATAAATAGCATGATCAAATCCCAAATTGCAGATTCAGTCATAAAAGCGTCTACATTTCAGGCTGATTCAGAGGGGCAGCAGCATTAACTGCAATCATCAAGGAATATGCCATCTCTACAGTATTTTCTACAGCTCACTGGACTGGTGACAGGACAATTGTTAAAAATTAATGGGGACCATCAGATGTGGATAAGTACATCTTGGCAACTATGAAAGCTGTACTTCTCATTTGCAAGTGATAATGTAACATTATTCTATGATAATAGATTGTAAGAGATTATGCTTCATGCAGGAAACACTCTTCTGAATCTTTGAAATGTTGATCACCTTATTTTGTTAAAATGTCAAATTTATAGGGAATAGAAAGAGAAGAGTTGTTTTACATTGTTTTCTTTATTGAAAGTACTCTTCACCTTCTGGTTATAACCCTTGACTTCTTAGTTAACATTCTAAGAAAGTCAAGATCCTAAAATCCGACGTTTATTAAGAGATTGATTGTGGTAGTTAAGAAAAAAATTCGAAGTTGTATCCAGTAATTCCCAGCTACATGTCTGGAGTTAAAAGGGATGACACAAGTTTGATTGAAATCTCATTATTTTACATGCATGTATATTTAAACTGCAACAAAATATTTCAACCAAAATCATGCATCTAATGAAGGATTTATTAAATACACTGGGCTGGGTTTTTTGTGCATAAGGGCAGAGTAAACTGTTACACTGTTCAGAAGATTCTTAAGAACCCCTGCTTAGAGGCTGAAGCAAAAAGAATGGACTGACAACTGAAAAGACAAACTCATGAAGCTCATTTGTTCTGAAATTACAGATTCTAGACACTGATGTTGTCAAAGAATGAGGCTAGAAAAGTGATATTGCTTTGTCCATGCTCAAAACTGTGAATATCTGAGGCATCCCTAGTGTTTGTGCAGGGAATTGAAGACCTTCAGCAGAAAAAATTTGTGTGCTGTGTCTTTTAGGAAGGGGAAGAGAAATAACCGAGTTGTAATACTTTGAAAATGTGCAGTGTATGTGAGAAATACCTAGAGTCTGCAGTGATTCTGACAGCAGGTAAACAAATGATCAGGGAGAGGAATTATAATTTTTAAGCACAGGAGAAAATGCTTGAATGAATGTAAGAGATGGAGCATGCTTCCCCCCTGTTCCTAGCCATAGATCTGCATTTCCCAATTCTTTACATTTCTTGCAAATACCAGTGGACAAGACTGCCAGTAAATACCTGTGGAACCCCAAAGTCTTGCTCCAAGTGCCCTGGTCAGCCCCCCTGCTGCTGCAGAGATGAAGTCCAGAGTACATTTATTGCAGAAATCAGTGACTGTGACTCCTATGTGCCGCAAATAACGAGTATAATTATTTGTTCATTTATTATTTATGTTACTTGTGGGATTGAATGCTACTCAAATCTAAGAGATCTTAATTAGACGATATTTAAAAGTCAGGAAGTTTGACACATAATTGAAAATATTTGAGTAGGTTGTCTATATGGAGTGAATTTTCCCCTCCAGAGAGCGATCCAGTGTATCTCGAATAAATATCTTAATGATGAGATGGATTCTTTTTCTGGAGATGCCTCTTTCTCTCCACAGATTAGAAGAGGAAACTTCCTGGATAAATTAGACAAAACTGTTATCACTAAACCACGCAGAATTGACTCAACATATTCACAGTGTCACACTACTGTGGAAATACACAAATTATGGAAACAAAGAAGCAGCATGCTGTATGTAGGCAAAAGGCCTAGACTAAAGTTGCAAAATTACTTTAAAACCCGTGTTGTAAGTCATTGACTATAATCATCTTTTAACACAATTTTTACTAGGTATCAGGGCATCCATTGGACTTCATTTAAGATTCAAAACAAAAGAGAAAAAGAAAAAGTTGTGTCTGTACCATGTCAAAAACGTGTGATCCACCTTAATGTTCCTTTCATCATCCAGACAGGTGTCCTGTTGGAGCACATCCAAGGTGTGTTATCCATGTCTGTACATCTGGATTTCTTTCCAAAGGAAAACAACTACTTGGAGGGACAGATGCAGATTGGCATCTCACTTCTCCCACTTTCAAAATACTCTCTGTAATCTCTGTTGCCTTTGAATTTAGTAAGAGAAAAATCTAAAAAAAAAAAAAAATCTCCTCATCACTACATAGATGAAAAGGATTTTTTTTTTTTTAAACCTTGGGCAGTGGAATGTAAGGACAAAAATCTAAGGGAACTAAACAGACTTTCAGGTCTCATTTGGCACACTTATACATAAAGAACCTCACTGATTAACAAGGAGGATGGTTCCAGCAAAAGGTTTTAAGATTGTTTTTATAATTTGGAAGATCCTAAAGGAGTGTCTGTCCTTGTAATCTGTCTTAGACCAAAAATCTGACCCGTGGACCAAAGCCTGGGGTATAAAAGAACTCCTCTGTCTCCTGTACTTATTGAAAAGGGATAAAAAAATAATGTGTTATTGCAATACTACTATAATTTGTATTTTCCTAGGCCTAATTTTCCTTTGCTGGTTATAGAGGAAGAAGGATGCTTTCCGATTTGTGTTTTTACTACTAGAGGTATGGATACTTTTTGAGAAATTAATGTTATTACCATATTTCTGCTTAGCTGGCACATTTGTTGTCTCTAAGAAATACTAAATGCACTGAATTTTTGCAAAAATCCCAAAACCCCAAATATTCCTTTTGTCACTTTTCTCCAAATTACCTGACAAAGAGAAGAGAGTATCTTGTGTAGGAGGAATGACTCAAATCCTCATTGTAAGGGCCATTACCTGATGTCATTGTCAAAATGTTCAAGTTGACTCATTCACAGATATTCAGACAAACAAAATGGCCTATGCATAAAATCAAGCAACCTCATGCTAATTCTTCCTTTAATACAGCAGGCCATTAATGTAATATCAACCCTAGGGAGTGAAAGCAAGTAGAAGACTAGAGGCACTCTTTTCTAAAGCAATGGTCAGTCTGCTAGGCAGTCCTTGGGCTAGCATTACCACAGTTACCTCTATTATTTTAAGGGGGAAAAAAATCACAATACTTTTTATCAAAGAAAATATGTTTTTCTACATTTTTTCTGATAACTTTAGTTTCTGATTGAAAATAAGAAAAAAACTCTTTTTTTTTTTCATAAAACGCTGTACCAGAAATTACTTCTCTTCCCTTTGAAAGGATAACCTAAAGAAGAAAGTCTCATTTCCTATAAGAAGCTGATTGGTATCTGTTCGGATTATCATATCATTAAGTTTCCTTGGCTTGCTTAGTTCCGTGATTACTATCTAATAAAACAACATGCATCAGTACACTTACTGAAAACAGTCTTTGAATGCTTTGGATCAGAACATTGTGATTGTGCAACAATTCAGCCTTACATCCATGTTATATGCATCACACCTTATTGTAACAGAAATAATAGATAATTTGTTTATATTTGAATTTTTCTAGGCTAAGGAGGAACTGAAATACTGGGAAATCTGACATGAAGCCTAGCTATGCATTGACAAGTGACATGGACCTATGCAATGGATAGGTGTGTAACTGAGGGAGAGGTGAAAACACTTCTTTAAATTAAGAAGTATTAAAAGCATGGCTACAAGACTAGCACAAGATAAATTCAAGTTTAATAATGATCTAAGCAAGAAGGGTAGAGTAATAAAATGTTAAATACCCCTCTGCCATAAAGGCCATGGTCATCTCACCTAGAAAAATTTGCTAGTAAAAAGACAAGAAAGGATAATAATGGTTTAACCTCAACAAACATATGTTCTTCTAACACCATCCATATTTTAAATATGTCAATTAATAAAAGCCTGGCATTGTTTGTCACATTATTATCCAGGGCTGAATTAACAATGGTAAGTACCAGGAACAGCACAGACAGGACTGAACTAGTAAAGAGCACAGAAGTGTAATACAGCTGAGCAACCCCACTGTCTTAAGTGGTGTTTGAGATGAAAATAACTATTATTCTTCTGACAGTGACTAGAGCAGAGATAGTCATACCTAAATTGACAATATATCTCAATTTTTCAAGCACTTGTAATACTCACTACATATGTCATTATTTTAAATTTTTTATTGTAGAATCATGGATTACTGAAATAAAGATAGAGAGTTCTTAAGTGACCTAGTGAATTTTAATCACTATAAAGTAAATGTCATCAAGCTTTTAAATTAACTGGAACCTGCTATTTATTATTTCCTATTAGGTACACTACTTGACTAGTTAAACTGGTTATTGGATTCTTCATACAGTAGCCCCTGAACTCCTTCAGTCAATTAAATTCTTTATTGAATCTGATTTGTCAATGTCAGTGTCACTTCTAATCTTTTAAATCCACATTGGTTCAGAAGCTGTAAAATGTACTTACGCTGTTGCAAAACTAGGAAGTTACATAGACAAAATCCTTCCCCTCTCCCTCCTCCCTCTCTGCAAGCCACAAACTTGCCAACGATGCAAAAGATATAAACACTTGTCTATATACACTTACGTAGCTAGAGAATGAGATGTTTTTTAAGATGAGCTACAGAGCATAAACATGAAAAACATATAAACTGAAACTCTATTGGGTATTTTGCTACCAGCATGTTGTCTATTGAACACTTTTATCTTTGACTCAGTTTCTTAGCAGTTTAGATTTCAGAAATTAGCAAAACAAAGTAGCTATAACTAATTCCAGAACTGGAAACTTGAAAATCTTGGTAGGATTCTTTACAGGTTTTGATTGATAGCTGCAAAAGTATTCCAGAACATTTTTAAACCTGTTAAAACAGGTTTTAAATTCCCTCTTCTTAAATTTCCCCGTTTCTTTGTTCATCAACAAGAGCTATATTTCAAAGGAAAAACACAGGTGTTAAAGGAAAAGAAAGCAAAAATACAAGTATTAAATAACTGATCTGTGTGATGTTCTTGTCAGCCGAATAACTCTTTAGCTCACCTGAAGAGCAGCACAAACATGCAGGCTATTTCTTTCCATATTGCAAAGTGTAGTTTGCCAGACACTGACTTTTTCCTTTAAAACCATTCCCTTTCTACGGAATCTCCTTTTTGCCAGTAAAAATCAGCTTTTTACATATTATAGGCATATAAGCCTCGGAACTATGAAAGCAATCCCCCTCCCAGGTTAGACGCATCACCTTCATTCTGAAAGAGAAGGCAAACCAGACCAGACTTACCAGACACGGGAAAACAATTGCTTCAGCTGGATCCAGCAGCGCCGTGTGCGAGCAGGCAGCCTCAGCGGTCCCTGGGCCTCACACAAAAGCGAGATAATTGGCTTTCACGGAGGAGCTGTAAACATCCATCACGGCGGGGCTGGGCGGCGGCGGGCGCTGCCCCGGCCGGGCTGGGCGCTCCCCGGCGGGATGATGTCAGGCACAGCCCCGGGCGGGCGCTCATTGGCTTCCCTCACCTGCGCCGGCCCTTAACCCTAAACTGCCGGCCGCGCACTGAAAGGTGTCTCTCTAATCGCGGCATGCAGACACGCAGCGGGGGGCTTTCCATTTTTCACTCTTTCTTTTTTTTTCCCTCGCAATTTGTTTTTTCACCATCCATTCATTTTCTTTTTTATCATTATTATTATTTTTTTCCCTTGTAGGAAATGAGATTATACAAGAAGCTCCTGCTTTGGGGACCAGGTGTGCTTGTTGTGGCTTTGCTACTGAATGTAGCAATTAAATAAATTCTAAAAACTAATTTGCCTAAATTATTAAACAAGACCCCCAGGTATATGCACTTTCATCATCCCTTTGTTAAATGACAGTAATCATCAAAATATTGTACAGAAAAGGTATTAAAGGAAAGGTTAATGCATACAGCACCTGGAGAACTCATATTTTTAATGATTTTACATTGCATCCTCTTAAGGCATGAGATTAATAAAGGCACATGCTGGAAAAGGTGTAAATTCAAGAATATTGCACTATTGTAATGTTAGGTTGATTCTTGTGTCTTTTTAAGTATTTGAAACTAACAAAAAGTATAGAGATGTACAAATGTACATGCAGAATTACTCTTTGAATGCTAAGTAGCAGCTCAGATATTCATTAGCAAATCAGGCATGAAACACACTGTTAAATGTATGATGTCCTAAATATAGTGGCACTAAGTGTTTAGCTACGTTACAGGCAATATCGTAAATCATAAGAACTTTACAATGAGTCCAAATCAGTGCTTAAATAATTACTTTTTCCATAAATTAATATTTTGATCTCTCACCTTTAAGTGGTAAAAAAATCCCATTACTCTATAGAAAAATGCAAAAAATCTGATCTATGACATATTGTATTTGTATCTTTTGTTCTATGTCAACTTTTTTTTAATCTTGGGAAACTAATACTTTCTTTAAATGCATAGGAACCTGATCCCAAATGTATTTACAGTAAATAATATAACACATGAGTTTATTTACGGTCTGCTATCCCTCAAACAAAAAATTATTATTGCTCAGTTTGTTCTCTGGGGGAAAAAAAAAGACCAAAGAATTAACTACACCAAGCCAAAAAAACCCCAGGAAAAATGAAATATAATCAAGCACAGTTTAACTTAATCTAAAAGATACATAAGACCAGATTTCTAGAATAAACTTGATAAAGAGGCCTGTCATTTTCTCGTGGCTCTTTCACAAAGTTTTAGAGACTCAGGAGATTAAATTCTGGGGACCTAATAAACACCAGTTTTCTGTGGGGATCTGGAAGCTAACCTATTAGTCAGAACATTCTTTAGGCCAAAATGAAAGCCTTTGTTCACTTATTTCTGCTCAGAAAACATGTTAGTTTAGATGAAAATAGTTATTAAAAAAAGATTCAATGCTATACAAAGTGACAAAACTGAATTTCAAGTCAGAAAAGACTGATTTGGACAATGGGAATGTCAGCTTTGCTTTTGTATGACTAATGATAAAGGTAAGATATAAGGAAAAGAACTGTTGATGAGATAAAGTATGCTAAGATGTATCATATGTAAAAGTTATATTCTCCTGAATATTTAATGCTATATATAGTCCAGATCAAACTAACATGTTGTCAAAATTTTATTACACTGGTTGATTCAGCATGAAAAATACCTGGATTTCCAATATCCAGTTAATCTTAAAATAAGTTAAAATTCTATGCATTTTTTATTCTTATGTAGAGTACACTTTAAACCTTTAAAGTGTCTCACAAATTACCTGCTAGATCATCTTTAATGGTAGAGTGCCATATTTTGCAAAGTTCTTAGCGTTCATGAACTTTGTTATTCTCCAGTGATAATAGAGAACCTGTGCTTTATGAACTAAGTAGTAACTTAGAAAATTTACTTAGAAAGTGCAGTATCAATGCTAATTTGGAATATTAGTGCAGAATACTTTTTAGTAAATGAAGGATAAATTTGACATTTTCTTTACCAAAAAAATCATTTTTTCTGCAGTAATATCATTAATGAATGTCTTTAAATTGAACTATTCATGAATTTACTGATAAATTATCAATTTTTCCACTCTCCTTGTTTCAAAATTTATCTATTACCAGTATTTTTAAAGCCATGGAAGAATTTAGAGATCCAGGCTTAACATAACAAAGTAACAGTTGTAGATAACAGAGCAGTTCGATGATCTTAATCAAGTCACACAGCATTTTTCACACTTCTACATGCTGTCATACAGGGGTTATAACCCGTTCAAAATACAAATAATGCAACTAATTTAAATTATAAGAGTTAAATTACACCCTTTAAATATGCAATAGTAGCAGTCACTTCAGGGGGGATAAAAAAAGAAAAAAGAAAGAAAAAAAAAAAAAAGGCTGTAAGGCCATTCCTTTAAAAGAAAAATCTCTGAAATAAACAAGAGCTCAAAACAGGACTGTGTGTGAAATCCAGGAGCACAGAACTCATAAGCTCCTATCACTGTGCCATGCGTTCCATATCTGAAAAGAATGGCTTGTCAACTGTCTCACCTGGCACACAAAATAAATGTGCTATTGGTAGTGATACTTCTTGGCATTTTTTAGTTTCAAGTTCAAATCACATGGAAAAAGAAAGAAGGAAAGAACAAGAAAATGAAAGAGAAGTGACTAATGATTTTCAATAACTATCTGCTTTTCTTCCTATAACCTAATATTAATTGATGTATGAATAATGCTAAGAATCTAACTAGAGGGGATATTTTAGTCCTCAAGCAGAGTGAAACCCAGGTTTATTAGTATATATTTCCCATGGGCTGAAATTATTATTGCATTTAATTGCTTGACAATTATTTCTGTCACATCAATTTAATGGTTAAACCAATTATTTATATTACAAAACACAGTTCTGCACCAAACACTAATTGAAAAACACAAGTGGTTCTTCAGTGTTGCTTAACCTATACATTATTAATATTGGAAGGGCTAGGTTTAAAGAATTTTGGAGAAATTAGAACTCAGTCATGTGATGAGTTTTTAGAGATTGATTGTGTAAGCTCAAAATTACAGGTCTCATATTCCTGTATATGAGATGAACGCCAAGTCAGATAGACCTGAGGACTATTATAAACATTTTTCTTCCTGCATTTAGGCAACACGAGCTGCCAGCTTTTAGGAGATTTTTATCCACAAGATGGCAGTTCTGTTTGCGTGGTCACTCCTTTTAGCAATGTTCAACTTGAAAATCATAACATGATAATTTTTCTTTTTTTAAAAATTTTTTTTATTTTATAGCAGAGATGATTTTCTATCTCCATAGGAATTTAAAAAAGATTCCCAAACAAGCACAATAAATATATATTAATTAACCCCAATATTGAGGTAAAATTTGTCAAGTTATGAAGAATAATAAGAATATTTAACAGAAAAATCTTTAGCTTTAGAGTTTTGAAAGACTCTCCATTAAGATGCATATGTTTTTCATGCTTTAATTTCTAGCAGCATAACCTTTAACAGATTCAATTTAAAGAGTATGAAAGGTTTTACTGATAGAAAAGGAAATGCTTATTTGCCTAAAGGAAACTTAGGTTAATAGATTTCTTCTCTAGGTCATGATCTATTTTATTTTGCTTTATACCTAGACTCATCAAGAATGCTCATTTATGTTACTAAAATCTAATAGATACCTTTATTTCTAAGTTAAAAAAATGCAGAAATATTTATATATATGGGCCAACCACAGAAATTTAATAACCTTTTGTGCCTTGTGAAATTAATAAAATACTGAAGAACATAAATAACCAGGTCTAGCTGTTTTCAAGGAGTTCTACTCACAGCTGAAATGATTAGCAAGAGTAGAAGTGAAAGCATTTTCTTCATCAATGAAACCCAATAAATTAAAATGAAGCTTTACTGAAACAGGGCGTAATTTAACATGGAAAGAGTTTGCCCATGTTATAGCCATTTCAAAGGAAATTATTTGGCCTAGCTGTCTGTCTGTATGCAGTATTTGATGGCACTTCTGGAATGGAATCAGTGATCCCTCAGAGAGGAATAAGGAATTCTGAGTTTCCTAAAATTTATTGTTGACCAAGACCCTTTGCACATATCATTATAAATCAGTGCACAGGAGCTTACAGACTGTAGTAAATGCACAATTGATTGATGTAACTTACACCTTAATGAAAAAGAGATTAACTCCTTTCAAGTGTTGTGGGGCAGCAGTACATGTATGGATCAGCTAATGGGAAGTAACTTGTTAACAAGGCCAAGATTCATGGCTTAGAGGCACATACCTGCTCTCTCAGTGTTTTACACAATGGAAAAACCACAACTCTGAGATGTGAAATTCCAGAGGACAAGATAGTGTTTGGCAACCTAGGTCACATCAGCATTGCCTAGGTTGAGGTGTGTGGCAGGTAAAATGGGCAACTGAATAATAGAACCGATATGATTTTCAACAGAAGCTGATTTATTGTTTACATTAAACCTCTGTTATAGTTTCTAGCACTACTGTCCACATGTACAGGTGTCTCTCGAGTGGCTAAGCCACTTGTTCACGAGGCAGGCACACATCCTTCAGGACACCTAATTGGCCAAGCTTCCATCATCACGTCCTGTGTCTTCTATCTAGGTTTTGCATTCTTTGTAAGCAGATTCCCAGGCTCTGCATTCTATTTTTCAGTCTTCTTGTTGTATCAGTAATCTTGATGAATTCCTGAGAACCCTGAAAAGAAGACTGCAGGTGGCTTGTTATCTACAAACAGTTTGGCTGGTACACAGAATGGCCTAAGTTGTACAGATACGTTGCTACAGAGGTGAGCAGCAGAAGAAAAGCAGATTGAAAAGGTCTAAAGAGAAAAGGTGATCTGACAGAAGGATGAAGGCAACTGGAGATAGTTTAGTCTTCTGTGAAGGTAAGGCAAGCTGCCCAGTGCTTGACATGAGCCTGAACTCATTTATGTCAGAGCAGATGATTCAGTACAAATTACAACCCCAGAGTGAGTGGTTCATATAGCCAACTGTAAAAGCACACTACTTGTCAGAGTATTGTCAGAAGAGAAGTGCTGGTCTTTCGTCAGAGAATGTCAAAATACATTTATGTCACAAAGTTACACGCTCATTCCATAAACTAAACTGTGAAAAGTGTCAGGAAAAAAGATTTTCAACTTTTCTTTGCGTGCATATGTGGGGGCGATGTTCTATGCCAGCATAAGATGGCTTTTATTTTGTGTCTACTATGTGAGGGTCTATTTTAAAACACTTTAAAAAAACAAACCAAAACTCAAGCAATTTTATATGGATTAGAATGATGTAATAAAGCTACAAGGGCCAAGAATTTGAAGCATTCTCAATAAGAAAACAGGAATATGAGGATTGAATTTTTACACTGGATAGAAAAATTTTCAGAAAAAAAGCTACTGAAATTTGGAAATATTTTCTACTTCTCTGATGATCACATCACTGCAATACTTCAGCTGGTCACAAGGTGGTCACAAGCATCTCCTTATTAAGCGGCTACAATTTTTCTCTAACTGGAACTTTCAGAGAAATGTTTTACAAATCTGATTCCAGAGCTGGATGGTATTCATACAAAAACTCTGAAGAATTTTTAGATTTCAGAATTACTGGATCTCAGTGAAAATTTTCTGAGACAAAATTGATACAAACATAGTTGCATAAACTTTCTACATAAAATAATTTTATAAACCACCTGTTTAATATCTGATTTCCATAATTGCTTCAGAATTCTTGCAAATATTAGTCTGTTATATTTTGATAATTAATTGCTTCATTATTGATGCCATTATACATGATAAGACATTTAAAGTTTCAAAATTGAAATACTATTTGGTAAAGACAAACATTAGAGAAAAACTCATAATGACTTCACACACAGGAATCTGAATATAACCTGAATTTTAAAATACATACTTCATAGATTTTTTTTTTTTTGTAATTTAAATTATCATTTTGAAAATATTATCTGTGAGTGTAACCCCAAATAGAAAGGTCAAAAGCACTGCTAGAAGCTGTGACTGCTGTTTAATATAGTTTATCCAAAGTAAGGGTCACAAGGGTAAAAGAATGAGTAGAACTTCCTGAAAATTGTGGTTTGAATACTAATGTTCATTTCAACATCTTGACCTATAAGTTGACCATTTTGTAGCAGAATTTTCAGACACATCTGTAATGAGGGGAACTTTGTTAACATTTAAATCAGCAGACAAAGACAATTTTTGTAGATCCAATTCCAAAATACCAGTCTTTGAGAACACGTCTCATGATCACCACAAAACGTCATACAGACATCCATCTCTTGAAGTTTTCCCGTGAAGGGTATGCCAAATGCCAATTTGCAAGGGATACTAAAGGTACTGGATATTAATGACAGTTTACAAAAGACAGAAATTATGTCATAACGAAATAGTCTACAAGCTGTACAACCCTTCCTCCTTTACATGGGATTCAACTTGTTCCTGAGTTTCATCCTCACACAACAACTTTTCAGCTGTTCATTTGAAAGCTTATCAAAAAGGAAATTATTCAGAATAAATAGTGTTTGGTGTTTTACCAGGAGATTTTGAGCTAGTATGAAATGAGGAGCTTGTTTCTACAGCTAGCATTACAGCGTACAAAACCTTGTCACACTAAAAAGGCAGAGGTGACTGATTGAGCTACAGTGCTGTACTGACTGACCTAACAACCTTTCTGATGTGTTAAATGCTAAGATAAATTTGAACTGACGAATAACTACATCTTTGTTATTTATACACAAAAAAGGTTACTTCCAAAAGCATTTATAGCAATATCTAATACAGTCATTACATTATTAAAATAAGCCTACTGAAAATACAGGAAAAAAATATTTTTAAGGAGGATACTAAGCAAGGTATTCATCTTCAGTGTTGATTGCTAAGGGAATATTAAGTACAAAATGAAGACCTTGAGGATGATGACATATGAAGTGATTTAGTTTTGAAGACATTATCTTCATCCTGACATTGGCTTGAGAAACAGAGGTGGAAAAGACAGCTTGTAAGAGGTCTCTGCTGGTGGCTAGAGAGATGCATTTAAAAACAATAGTGAATTGCTGTTATACTAATATACAAAGTTATATATGGTGTATGAGACGTCATAAAATGCATTTAGGCATATTTTAAAGTAGAATTTCGTGAGGTAGTAAAAGAAAATAAGAAAAAATATTATTAATATAAGTATTCAATACTGCTCATTAAAACTAATTCCAGCGGACAGTAGTAGTGACAGGAGAGGAAAAATAATTTTAAACTAAAATATGATAGACTTAGATTGCATATAAGAAAGAAATCCTTTACTAAGAGAGTGGTGAGACACACTCTGAAGCACATTGAAGCACATTGCTCTGAGATGCTGTGGATGCCCAGTCACTGGAAGTATTCAAAGCCAGCTTGGACAATTTGATTAATGTGATCTATTGGAAGTTGTCTCTGCCCATGGCTAGGTGATCTTTGAAGTCCTTTCCAATCCCAAACATTCTATGATTATATGACTTTATGACAAAATCATAATTATCTGACACCACAGAGAATGTTTTGAATGCTACAACACTGAGATGCAATTTGAATTATTATTTAGTAAAGCATACATACAGTTTCCCATAGATTGTAAAGTATATACAAGACACAATACTAACCACTACTTTATTAACCACAGTCTACTAAAATGATAACACCTTAGGTTTTAGAGCAGTTTTAGTAATTAAAGCTGGTCAAAACATTCTGCACAAAATAGTTGAATTTGGGGGGGAATTTTCAATTACCCTGCTATATGAAATCTTTCTTGGTTTATATCTCTCTGCATGATTTAAAATGGTAAATCTCCACTATATATGGGATTCAGTTTTAAATTAACACTCACAAGTTCAGGTATCTACATGTGGGTTAGGTATCTTATCTCCCTTTATAACCATGGCAGAGGAAATCAATGCAAAATTGGAGTCTAGATATAAGTTCAGTTAGCTTTAAACTAGGTATCTTTGGACAGATATAGTTGCCTAAATACAAGACTTGTTCTAAATAATGTTTAATAATTTTTAGATGGCCAAGGGTATCTGAAGCATCAACATGTGATGAACTCTCCTTTTTGAAAAGTGACAAGTAAAACACTCAAGTTACAGGAGACATGCACCCTCCTCATCCAAGGTCTTCAGGCCCAGCAACTAAACAGCAATTTACAGCAGCCCAAAAACCAGCTTTGCAAAGAATGTATGTTTTACTTGTTTTCCCTTTTGATGTGTACTTAAAAAACTACACTGTGAGGTAAAATAATCCCAGTTTTTGTGATTCTACGGAGTGTGAGCATAAATTACACATAGATCTTGCACTTGTAAATTAAGCACAGGAAGAATGGTAATCAATGTAATGTTTTATTGTCTCAATATTGCCTAAAAGACACCAAGGAAGGAAAAGCAAAAATATATGGTTATTTTCATCAGTACTCTCATAATCAGGATTGTGAGAGTACGTGTGCTCTCTGAGGTAAGACTTCTCCATAATGTGTTTTCTTTTCAATTGTCAGGCTGAGATTTTAATAGATTTAATTTTGTGAAACAAATGTATTTTTTTTTCTGAAGTAGACATTAGGATATCTAGAGCAGAGTGTTTGTTGATTCATTCTCCATAAAACTGAAATTCAATGTTCTCAAAAGATAAATCTGAGAAATACAAACATGAAAACCTAGGAGTTGTATACTATGCTACACCTTTGCTGTAAGGTTTTCCCTCTTGTTGCTTATTTCTGAAAGCCACATCAAGGAATTATTTGTGTACACTACCACCTGTTAGCACCTGTCTCTCATCGCATTTGCAAATTTGTAGCACTTTCTTTGGTTATATGAAATTATATAATCCACTACTTCTATATTAATTCTATTGTGTTCCTCTTGCTTGTCATTAATTTCAGGAAGCAGATTTTTTTGTTTGTTTGTAGTTTTTTTTTGTTTTGTTTTGTTTTTTTTTGTTTGTTTTTTTGTTTGAATTGACCCTGTCTGCAAGCCAGGAACCCAACAAAGCCATTTGTAACTGTTTCACGTTCGCTAAATTCTGTTTGCCAAATTTAGTGTAGTGGTTTGAGTATCTACCAGAACTCTTCTATGAGATAGGATCAGGAGAGAAGCAAAGCAGGCTCAAACTAGGTATAAAAAAAAATGTATAAAGATAGATTTATTAACACACACTAAAAGGAAAAAATAAAGATCAAAATGAAACTCAAAACACTCCTCCTCCCCCAAGTATTCACTTTCCCACTAACAACATAAAGAGACAAAACCTGCAATTTTCAGTCAGTTTCACCATTTAAAAAANCTTTGCTCAAACCCACAAATATGAATAATCATCTCCTCAAAATGCATATTTTTCCCATGATTTAAAAGGAATACCTATATATTACAGTTCATTACCATAGCTCATAAGAGAAGTCCATCCTAAAACAGCAACTCCTCTAATCCCTTCTCCAAATTAGTCTTTTCACTGTCTCTTCCCTGACTGACGTCTCATGCTGTCTCTGTCTCATGTCTTCTCTATGTTCAGTCTGTCCCTTTCCTCTCACTCAGAGAAGGGTTAGGGCTTTGGAAGCTTCATATGTGTAAAGAAGGAGTTAATATATTGCCCAGGGCCTACGATGCTCATATGATCTCTGCTGGGCTGCAGCTCTGGCTGCATGGCTGTGGGATTTCAAAGCCGATGGGGGAGGCTCAGAAACGGCGGCCAAGATCTCACTAGCCAGGCTGGTGGATTCTTGCCCCCCTCCCCCCTCTTCCCTCCATCCCTCAGTCTCATGGGGCGGGGGGGTTAGCTTTTAAAATTAGCTTGATGTTAAGCTGTAGCTTCCCCTTCCCCCTCCAGGAGCTGACGGGGGCCTGTCTGTCCGCACAGCCAGGCCTGGGCCGGCTCTCCCGCAGCAGGGAGAGCAGCAGGGGTCTAGCCGGCCTGGGCCGCTCCTGGGAGAGATCCCAGCGGGCTGGTGTTACTTGCTGGCAAGCCAGAAGGGAAAAGGATGGATTGGACACAATCAGGACTTTATATGGGTACTCCTGAAGTTGCATTCAGCTTCAATAGTGGTTGAACAATATGTCAGTATCTAAAAACTGGCCTCTGATAGGTGCCTGTCACTTCCACAGGAAATTAACAGGTCCTTACAGGGCAGTAGTCCTCTTTAACTAAAAACCAACTGTGTTAACCCATGACACCATTATATCACTCCTGTCCACAAATGGACAGGGGAGAAAAAATATAACAAATGCTTCGTGGGTCAAGGTAAGGATAGGGAGAGATCACTCACCAGTTGCTGTCACGGGCAAAACAGACAACTTGGAGATATTGGGTGAATTTATCATTAACAAAATTAGAGCAGGGTAACGAGAAGTAAAATAAATCTTAAAAACACCTTCCCCCAACCCGTTCCTCCTTGGGCTCTACCTCCCTCCTCCCCCATCAGCATGGGGAGACAGGAATGGGGGTTATGGTCAGTTCATCACAGATTGTTTCTGCCACTGCTCAGGCAGAAGAGACCTCCCCTGCTCCAACATGGGATCCCTCCCATGGGAGATAGTGATCCATGAACTTCCCCGGTGTAAGTCCATCCCAAGGGAAACAGTTCTTCACAAACTGCTGCAATGTGTTCATTACCCATGGGGACCACGAGTCCTACCAGGAAACCTGCTCCAGCATGAGCTCCTCTCTCCACAGGTCAGCAGGTCCCTGCCAGAAGCCTGTTTCAGCATGGGTTTATGAGGCTCCATTAATGCATTTGAGTGCTCTGATGTGGGTGTCCTCCATGGGCTGCAGGGGCACACCAGGCTACACAGACTGCAGGGGAATCACAGCTCTGGCGCCTGAAGCACCTCTTTTCCCTCGTTCTCCACTGACCTTGGCATCTGCAGAGCGGATCCTCTCACATGTTCTCATCTCGCTTTTCTCTGGACACAGTTATATCTGAGCAATAACTTTTCCCTCCTAAATATGTCATCACAGAGCCGTTCCCATCATTGCTGATTGTCCCAGCCTTGGTGAGCACCAGGTCCATCTTGGAGCCAGTGAGGATTGGCTCTGCATGACATGGAAGAAGCCTCTGGCAACTTCTTACAGAAGCCACCCCTGCAGGTCCCCTGTGCTGCTGCACAAACCTGGCCATGCAAACCCAATGCACTCTGTAAAGCATATCTTTCTTAGATATAAAGACTTTTTACAGTCCTCTATAATATTGCTGGGTCAGTGAATCTTCTGTGTTTTGAGGACATGATAACTATGTCACAGTGATATGTTTTCTTCCTATTTAAACTGCATATCTGACGAGTTGCTTGAAATGATGTCAAAACAGACCACTGTTTGACTGGGCTGACTTCATGGATAGAGGCTTCCCCCCACCCCGCTGCTAAACCAAATCAGACTCATGTTTTCTACATTAATCTTGTTTTAATCTAAAAAATTCCCCAAATGGATTCTAAAGTATACCTTATGATATAACCTTGCTTTGGATACAGTTAATATTTTTTAAATTATTTTATGCCTTACTTTAAGTTACAAAATTATATAAATATTCTCTATTCTGAGTTTTCTTATTGAAGTTAATGACCCATATATTCCACTTCATCTGCTTTGGATCTGCTTAATAAAGTTTGAATCCTATTTTATCTTTTCTTTTCTGAAATTAATAATCTGCATGACCTTTGCTACCTTTCTTTGAGTTAAAATTAGTCTTCATACCTATTTTTGCTGTGTATTGAATTGATGAAGATAGTTTTGTTTCCTTCAATAAAATTAAGCTTCTGTTAATCAGTTTATCTTCATTTTTATTTAGATGAGAGAATTCTTTATTACAATTTCCTTGCCATCATTTCTTTGTTTCCATGAAAGATCTAAAACAGTACCATAAAAGAAATATTATTTTAACCAATTAATCTATTGCTTTAGTACAGAGTTTCTTTCACGTCTGTGTCCCTTCCCATCCCATATGTGTTTTTTCAGTTTTTAACAATTTTATGTTTTATTTGTATTTTTGTCTTTTTTTTTTCTGTTTTGTCACAGTAAGGTGCACTCTGAGCCTCTAGCTACACAGCTTTCCTCCCACATGGTCTCTGTGCACAATCAAATTTGCAGTGTGGATGTAATTCATCCCTGTGGCAAAAGGTAGGAACAATGTTTGTGAATTGTCCAAGTCCAACAGCAGCCTTTAAATAGACTGTATATTATCATTGCATACAAATGAGACTTGTCATTAGAGTGTCCCCTGTCAATTTGTTTGCTATTGTTAGATGTGTACAGCCCAAAAGAAGCCCTCTGGGGAAAAAAAGAAAAAAAAA